>JAQQAE010008458.1:0-15201 GCA_029823295.1 Pseudamia nigra | reverse complement strand
CACTGTCTTACATCTCTCATACATGTCCTGCACCACTCTAACATACTTCTCTGCCACTCCAGACTTCCTCATACAATGGTTTCATTTTGAAGTTGATGTGCAGCAAAAGCCAGGAGAAAGAGAGCCAACATCTTAATAGAGTTTACTGTGGAGCAATGATTGCTACTGAGATTGTGGTATAATAACATTCTTTTCAAACTCAAAACAGTTTCTTTATGGCAGTCAAGAGCAGAAAATCACCTTGTGTCACATTGCATCTGCATCAATCTGGAGTTTTTAATAATCACTGATATTATATCTACTCACACAGCGTAGCCATCCTGTCTCTTTTTTAGAAAGCAGTTGTAAAGCCCAAACAACAAGAAGAAAAACAGGTAGTAAGAGGAAAAGGAGAAGTGAGGAGTTACCTGAGGCTCCATGGGCCGGTGCATAGCAGCCGCCTCTGAGGAGGAGCTGCCATTGGAGAATGGTTCAGAGGAGCGGGGAGGCAAAGGGGGCTGCTTGGGAGGAGGAGCAGTCTGAGGGGAGCCCTGAATGTTTTTTCGGTAGCGCTCATCAGCCTGGGTTGGGGACAGCGTACAGGACAGAGAGGGAATGAGTGTCAGGAAAAACACGTGACATCCTTTCACACACACTTTAGATTTCAGTGATGGTAAAAGCAACTTGTGATAATGAAAATAACCATGCATTGAGTCACTTGAGTGCAGCCACACAGACGCAAGTGGACACAGACAGACAGGTAGGGAAATGACTCATCCCCAATTCACATCTGACATTCAAGAGGAACAAGAGATCGCTGTTAATGACATGGAAGAGTCCTGCTGACGACACACTAATCAGGATTCCTGCATGTTAGTTTGGGCCTCAACCATCCACATGCAACAGCCCAATTCACACAGGTCAAAACAGCCATCATGAACTCAGGTCCAAGATTAAGGGAAACAGTGTGTATGTGTGTAACTAATGTACTATTCCTGATATCAAAACAAAACCTGTGACTGTAACTGATAAAAAAAAATTGAGAAATTAAAAAACAAGATAGTGTGAACTCTGTTAGAGTTACTTTTTATCTCTCTTTTCTTACTCAAGCTCTAAGAAGCAGAATGGAGGCGTTAACAGCCCAAACATCCTCATGTCTTAGTAGTCAAGGAGACTAGAAACAGTGCAAGTGAGATCGAGTGCCAAGAGACAGCAGAAGAGAACAGCTCGGTTTTGTTCAGGACATAAAAAGGCTGGTTGCGAGCCTGTGGTTTTTCATTCTCCTCTGTACCCCCTACTTGTCTCATGCAAACGCTCTGGCTGAGTGGGAGTGCATTGTAACAAATTAGCTTGTGCTTTGGAATAACACAAAAAACCCTGTGCAGCAACAGTCTCAAACCAGTGGGAATTACACGCTGGGCTACAGTTACCCTGTGTCCTTGCTTCATTTGTATGTACATCTTTTACCGCAAGTACAGGTTGTGAATAAACAAACAAAAAGAAAATCTGCAGACAATAACCTCCCCATTCCACCACACTGAAAACACTAGATCATTTCTGTCAACATGAGCTGAAGAAAAAGCATGCTCCAAAAATAGTTTTCTTTACCCCAAATTTATGGAAATTAAACAACTGACTAACAAAAAGGACGCATTTGCAACAGTGTCACAAGCCAGACCTTGCAGAAATGAAAATCTTTTTAATCGCTTAGACTTGTTTTTTGGTATCATTTCATTGTTTTTAGCATCCTTCATTCAAAGCCACAAATTAGCCTCATGATAGATTTGGGGGAATAAAAAACATTAAAAAAAAATAGATGCCAGACTTTAATATAAGATCATAAGATAATCAAACCTGCCTCTGTTGATAGAGATTATGCACTTCACCCGTCCCGTTTTCAGTCAGGTTCAAGCTACATTTCTGGCAAATCCACATCATGAAGTCCTGCTTTCTTTGCAACATTCATACCAATTACTTCACAACTAAAGAAAATAGGTCTGTACATTAAAGCTAGGATCTAAAGTAAAAAAGCCCACGTTCTGTATGTTTGTCGTGTTTCTGAAAAAACTGCTAGTCAAAAAGAACAATTTTCATACAAAAAGTAATTTGCTCTTCATTTCTTTGTTGGCATCTGAATAAGGGAAGCAGTATATAATGTATTTGCGCTCAAGAACCATTGTTTTGTTGTTCACACCACCTTTATTCTTATGGCGACTGCCGTGTGAAAGAAAGCAAGAAGAAGCTAGAAAGAGCAAGCAGCAGACGAGGCAGAGCCGAGGACATGGTTCACCTCTCTGATAGGTTGAGGAGGATGACTGACAGGCTCAGCTGGCCTATCGGAGTCCAGACTTTCTGCCTGAGGAGGTTTAGAGTCAGTGGAGGTTTCAGTCTGTGGGGGGGTGACAGTCTTGGAGTCAGAGGTCTGGATGGGGCTGTTTCCATTAGAGTCTGTCTTCTCTTGCGCTGCAGCCTGGGGTGCCGTGCACTCTGGTGGAGTTGCCTGAGGGGCCCTGGGGGGCTCATAGGGCCCTTTAGCTATAGGAACAATACTGTCAAGGACCTGAGCTTGTGGGGTGGAGGTGAGGACTCTGTCAGGGGGCAGGGTGGAGGTCTGTGGAGGTTTGATTTGGTCTGAGGGGAATTTGTTCTTGTCGGCAGGTTGCTGTTTGGGTTCGTGCTGCAGCGACAGCAGGTACGCCTGCTCCTGCTGCAGACGCTTATGGAGTCGCTCAGCCTTGCGCTGCTCCTCGAGCTCCCGCCATTTGAACTCCTATTACAGAACGTGAGGTTGATTCAGGGTGGTCAGAACAAATGCCTGACTGAAACATTTAAACAGACTTCTGCTGCATTTCCCACTGCACTTGCCAGTTAGTATTCTGGTCTAATTTCAAATACAGTCATAGTTTAAATAACCAAGCAATGCATGATAGAAAATTAATAATCATTCATCAAAGTAAAAATGCATGTAGAAATACATCCTCGTGTGTTTTCAGAGGCAGATATTATCAGCTTATTTCCCTCTAAAATACAAAGACAGACATACTTGTTTCTGCTTTGTCCTGGCCAAAAGCACCTAAACAAAATTTAAAAAAAACAGTTGATTATATGTAACCATCTGTTCTCAAAATATGAGAAACCGTCTTGCTTTTGGTTTGTTTTCTAAAAATTTCATAGAAGAAAATAAAGTTTTTTACTTTTGATTGCAATTACAGTATTCCTTTCTAGACCATTAAAAGGAAAAATGTCCCTTCAATTGTGATTTTTTGAATTTTGAACTGAAAAATAAATAACCACTCTTCAATACCCACGAAGCAGAAATCCACAGTTGTACTTAAAAATCTGTTTAGAGAGGGACTGAGAAGTAATACGCAGTTGAAAAGATGTGCAATAAAATCATTTCTCCGAAGCTGTGTCCCAATTCAAGGGCTGCAGTCTTCATAGGCTACATTTGTCGGCTGTTGACGCCAAAGCCGAGCGCAAAGGTCATCCCATTATGACGGCTCCTTCAAATGTGGCCGACAAATTCAGTTTTCCTTGGCCTGGTAAAGACAGCTACAACCAATAGAGCCTTTGCGGTCCACCGTATCTCATAATGCATTGCACGCATGACCAACGGGAGCACTGCCGAATCAGGGAACTATGAGGAATACATAATTAAATAAGAGAGCATTTCCAATTCATGAATTAAATTAAAAAGCAAAATAACCACAAACGTGAGCAAAAAATCCTCCATCTCTAAGTAGTAGCTGGTCAGCGAGAGGTGCCTACATCATTATGCAAGGTTGTGCTAATTTACGCAAATTGACCAGCCTGTGTTGGGTAGACCACAACTTTTAAAGGCTGTTGGTGTAGCCTTTGCATCCCACAAAGGCTGCAGCCCTTGAATTGAGACACGGCTCTATTGTATGTACTGTTTGTATATTTGCGACTGACCAGCAGCATGGCCTGTTCACGGAGCAGCTGCTCCTGCAGCATCTCCAGGTGCCTCTGCTCCTCCTCCAGCTGCCGTCTGATGTACTCCTGTCAAGTGAAAAGATGGCAGAGAGTGGACTGAGTGGAGAACAAGATGGAAAACACTGATCCTGTTTACACCTGACAATGATGTGCAACTTGGGTGATCTGATCACAAGTTGACAGCTCTAACCTTCTCTCTTCTCCATTTGCTCTACATGCCAGTAAACAGAGTATATCATTTCTTTTTGCAAAGGTAACACTTCCCAGGCCCATTCCGCTGAAATAAAAATGCTTTCAAGTACAAACACCAACAGAAAGGTTTTTCAGATTGAAAGCAATCTCTTTGATTTACAAAGAATTAAAAACCTACTTAAGTTAGTGAGCAGTTCTGTGATCCAATCAGAGATACATGTGTGAAATGGTCAATTTTTTGTGGAATTCACCTCAAATCACAGACTCCACCTTCTGATATCCAGAGACCTTGAGTTGAATTTGAAATGAAAGTTCCTTTCAGCATGTGTTTACTGACCTGTTCACGATCATTCCTCCTCTTCTCATCTTCAGCTCGCCGGCGTTCCTCCTCTTCTTTACGTCTTCGATCCATCTCCTCAATACGCCTCTTCTCCTCTTGCTCACGGCGACGCTGCTCACGTTCCTGTTGCCTCCTCATCTCTCGCTCACGTCGTTGTTGCTATGGAAGAGTTAAAAAACAAACATGTTAAACATCTTACCTGAATTTGTAGAAAAGTCTAACCCTTACCCTAACCCTACCTCCTCCAGGCGCCTCCTCTGCTCTTTCTGCTGCTCAATACGCTTCTGCCTCTCGGCCAGTAGCTGGCGCTTGTACTCCTCCTGCTCGCGGAGCTGCTGCTCCTGGAGCAGCTGCTGTCGGCGAAGCGCCTCTGACCGCTCTTTGTTCTCTTGCTGCAAGCGGATGAAGTCACGACGTAAAGTTGATTCACCTGGTACGTTGACGATGGAGCTGCATGAGAAATGCGTGACAGAAATTTGTTTTAAGAAACTTTATCCAATTTAACATGTCTCTCCAACTTTTTTTTTCTAAACAATGGGAGGATGAACAATGACAAACCAATACCTGGGTTCTCCTTCCTGCTCTGGAGGATCTTCTTCCTCTTCTTCACTGCCGCTATATTCATACTCAGTTTCATCTATATGTAGAAAGTCCAACAAGTCAGTCACAGCTGCTAATCACCACATACTATATAAAGAGGGACAAACAGAGACACACGCACCTTTTTCTCCCCTCTTCTTCTTGGTGCGGTCGATGTGGTCTTTGAGCTGGATGCGGACTTGCCTCTCGTTAGGTTGGTCTCGGATGAAGGGGTGTTTCAGCAGCTGCTCTGTCGGGGGGCGCTGCGTGTAGTTCTTCACCAAACAGCTTTCAATAAAGCTAAAAAACTTTTTGGACCTGTGGAGAGTAAAACAGAGCAGGAAGGAAAGGTGAATTAAAGTCACAGAAAAGAACCAATGAATGACAGCGAGAGAGGGGAGCCTGACTAGTACTTCAGCCAGACAGGGATCCATTAACAAAGACTGCAGGAGACATTTCTACAAATGAACTCTGATTCAAAACTACCCATCAGTCCGACCAACACTTGCTACCTTCATGTCTCTAAAACACTGTAAAGCATGACAAATGCAGCTGGTTTGAGTGAACTGAGAATTATATATATGGACAGGCAGGATGAACCTTTCATTACACGTACAGCATGAAAACTATGAAATCTGGGGCACAGTACAATGAAATCATCATCACCATTGCACCTGGTGCTGCTCAGAGGTTTGGATCAGTGTTCTGTTCAGTTTGAACTTAAGCTCAAAATACTCCTACCAATTGAAGGAAGATTGTTAAAAAGAAAATCCTATGGACTTGTGCAAATGGGCATTTCAGAAAAACAATATTTGAGAACTCGTTAAAAAAAAAAAAAACGAACATAATTCCTCTCCGTTGTCATCAATTTTTTTTCTGCAGTGCATCCAGAGCAGTGCTGCAGTCTGTGCCAGCAGAGGCAAAGCCTGCCAGAGCAGGTGTACCACAGATGTTGAGCTCAGCAGCAAAGCCCAGAAAAAACCAAGCTCGAGATCCAAACCGGTGTATCTGCCTTGTCTGCAGTTACAGATAAAAATCAAAATATGCAGGAGTATGTACAATCATGTAATATGTGGAAAAAATATGGGACTACCTAGATTAAAGACCTTGTTAGGCTAACAAGGGTTTCAAAAAATAACTTTCGGCATACTACTCACCATTTTTTGGATTTGAGCCTAGGAGGAGGGTTTCTTGGAATGAGGAAGAGTGCACGCATTGGGTGCATGTCACACAGTGCTGGAAGAAGACATACATTTAAGTCAATAAGATTTCTGACATTAAATAAACATATTAAACTATACAAATAGACACTTACGCGGTGCTCCTTCAGCCATTTCAATAGCTGTGATACCACAGGACCACAGATCACTCTGCAAGAGAAGAGAACACCCGTGAACCAAAACCAGAACACACACACATGCCCCGACAAACCCACATCCTACCAGGTGTAATCCATCTGCTTTTATCTCAGACTTCAGATTTCTGTGCAGGCTCTTACTCTGTAGTCATATGTAGCGTCTGGATTCTCGTCACAGGCGATGACCTCAGGGGCCATCCAATAAGGAGTCCCAATGAAGGTGTTTCTTCTCCCCACTGTCCGATCCAGCTGGGCACTCACACCAAAGTCAACTGGAAAAAGGAAATAAAGAGGTTCAAGTCAAATAAGTAAGTACTGTTAAAACTTGTTCGTAGACTTTATTTACTAGCTCTGTGTTACCCTATTATGCAAAGCTTCATGACTGTTTTTGGAACAAAACATAAAATAAAAATTAATTGTGGTTGAAATATAAATCCTCACAATTTGGGTTTTACAGTCTAAACATAGGAGACTTGACCCAAAAAAAGATCACATTATGATGTATTCAATCACAAACATGGACCAAACTTCAGTCTTTCTTGTCAGGTTTGAACTCTAACGTAGAATACATTAAGTGTGGATTCACAGTTTTAAAAGTAATAATATTAAGTCTGGAATAGTGAACGAGATGACACTCAATTACTTCTACAATTCTCTGAAATGAGATCTACCACATCCAGGATAATAAACCTGTCACTCACCTAGTTTGACTTCTGCGTTCTCTGTCAACAGGACGTTCTGACCCTTAATGTCTCTGTGAATGACGTGGTGGGCATGTAAATGGGCCAATCCCTAAAAAGCAAAACCACGGGATGTGAGCGGAAGAGGAGATGAAAGAGGAGATAAAACACAGACAAGAGACAAAAGAGACGAGGACTCACTCGGAGGATCTCTCTGGAGATGTAGGCGATCCAGTCTTCCTTCAGCTGGTTCCCCTTGGTGTTCTTTACCAGGTCTGTGATCGAACCAGCTCCACAGAACTCCATCACCAACTAAAGTGTGTAAAAAATACACAAGATCGGTACATTGTTTTTTTTTTCCTTTTGTTCATTTTATTACTCTCAAATCAGCTTTGAAAAAATTTGAGGACGCACCCATAACTGGTCGTCGTGTCCCGGGGGACTCTTCTTAATAAAAGCGCCATAGTAGGTAGCGATGTTTCTGTGGTGGGAATACTTCTTCAGCATATTGATCTCCAGTTTAATTTCCTCCTCTTCATCCTGGACACACAAACACACAGATTACACTGAGTCTCTGGGGTATCCTTGCAAAATGGTACGTCTTTGTGATGAGTGTCTACACATTGTTTTCAATCTGCAATTGGCCTTGAGCGACATTTCCCATCAAATCAATCCACTCGCATATTTGGGGTCACAGAAAGTGTCAAGCTATGTGACAACGCCCTGCTGTGGTTTTGACGTGTAGATTTAGATCACGCTGCATTTACTGTCTCTGCTCTCTAACAATACAGTACGACTCGAGGCAAATGATTCCTTTGTTTAGGGATTAATGATGCATGAGCGAGTCTCACTGAGAGCTGATGTGTACAGTAGCCATTAACAGTAATCCGCACTAGAACATCAAACATGCATTGGATCGATGACAGGGACTGCATGGATAGAGTGTGCATTGCTCTGGATTCCCGTAATACCTTCCAGACGAGAAATGGTCGAAACATCCTTCTAATGACTTCAACTGGTTCAAAATGCAACTCTTAACATTATCACCAATTCAAGAAAACTAAATGACCTCTTGGCATTGGCTTCTGGTTCATTTGTGGAAGGCACTTCACAACCAGATCAGAGATCTACTAGCACGAGCTAATAGTTGTTGCTTTGGCTGCATGGTTTGGTGGTCCAGGTGCTCAAACCCTAGAGTAATCTACTTTATCACTAACACTAGACACAGAACTTCAGAACTGTCTGTAAAACCAATGAATTACTCAGATACTACTGAGGAAAACATGCCTTGTATTGTTCAATGTCAAAGCAGCAAATCACAGCAGTATGTAGGAGTCATACCATATTTTCTGGATTAAAAGTCACGGTTTTTTGCATAGTCTGGCGAGGGGAGCGACTTGCATTTTGCATAAATTCGACTATAGGGTGTTTGTACACTGACAGCTGCTAGAGAACGCGAGCCACAAGCTCTCCCTTCTGACGTGCGTTCCCTGAACAGATGCAACCTGTTCTGCAGAGCGACTAATACAAGTCTTTTTCTTCTTCATAATGCATTTTTTGGCTTGTGCGACTAACATACTGGAGCAACATATCACCCGGAAAATACGGTACTGCTTTTATGTATTTTCATAATTAAACAAAGCATCAGGTTCATTTCTAAGTTCTAAAATTAGTCTGAGTGTAGAAAATGCAATTAATATGAAAAAACAATACAAATAGAAAGTGTATTATTTAGAAACTAGCACTGATTCAAAACCCAGTACAGTACTTCTACTTGAGTCACTACAATTACAAATTAAACATTTTTAGTTGAGCACTGTTTGTTTACTCTGCCCACCACTGGTAACTTAGTAAAGAAAAGTACTATATAGTACTGTATAAATAAAGCTCATTATCAAAGAAGCAGACTGGAAAAGCTTGAATGCTTACTGGCAAATATCAAGTTAACGAGTTAATCAGAGTAATAAAGGCTCAAATCAGCACTAATTTGTTTGATACGCACTCAAAAGCCATGTAGGTAATCAAACAACTGGCAAATCAGTGATTAATGGGAGTTTAAAAAGCTGAAATCATTTCTGCAGATGCGTCTTGCACATAGAAGATGGTCTCGGCTGGGAAGAAGTGCCGACCGGTCTCTTATCACATCTTCTCAAATCTTCTCGAAAAGGACATAGAGGGCTGTGCTGGTGTGTCACAATGATAATCTGTGACACGCTAATTGAGCGCACGCAGGGATCAGCCCGCTGGTGGTTTGCTGTATGGTTTCACAGCCTCTCCTATAGAAAGTGCAAAGGGAGGTAGAAATCAAAGGTCGGGGTGGCTGTATGCCAATACCTCTGCAGACTGCACGGTGTGGAGTTCAGTTGTTAAATTCACAGTGGTTTCATTACAATTGCCAGCAGCTGGACAGGACAAAGAAATGCAGAGCAAGGTGAGGCTGCACTCTCAACTGTGGGCATCACCTATAGCAAAATGGCAGTTGGCTGTCTGTGCAGGCGGCCATGCTGCTGCTGCATGACTCGTTTTGAGTTGACGTAAGCGTTTCTGTTGTGTGCCCTCCCTCCCCCATCTCTCCCCTCCTCTCTGCTGTGCAGCTGTTGGATTATCACACTCCCGACTGTGAGGGCTGTGCTGCCACAAGTCACATGTTGAGGGAAAGACAGACACAATCATATGGTGATGTGTGTCAAAAGGGAGGAAAGAAAGACAAGAGGAGAAGTGGAGCTGAGGCCATACAAGAAGAGGAAAAACATCAACAACACAGTGGATGATTCACATGAAATATTCATTGTGGTTGAAACAGTAAATTGGGATAATGAGAGCAAAATGTAATTCTTATGAACAGTGTGCAGAGTTGTTGCTCTCATTGTTATAATATAGAGTTAAATGAACAAGAATTACTGTAGAATTCTTTTTTTTTTTTTTTTTTTTTTTAATCACCTCCATTTCTGGTCAGTTGCTGAATTTTACAAGATAAAATCAGGACTGAATGAAATTTGAGGAACTCCACTGGCAAAACACCATCATATTTCCCATTAACTGAATAGCAGAGGATTCCAACTGCATTTAATATAAACTGAAAGAGGCTCAAAGTAGCAAGACATCCATTTTTAGCTTCAGGCCTTCGTGGCAGCACAGCAGAGGACAGGGAAAGAATGTGGAGTAGGGATAAGAATGTGGGGCAGTGACAGTGGACGGTCCAGCAGAGCCAGGACGGAGGAGACGACAGTACCCAAATCAAAGCTTACTGAAGAGCACCAGGTGAATGGGCTTTTCTGAAAGTTCTGTGTAAATCAGCAAATTCAGCACAAAACCTTTGAAAACTATAACGAACCAAAGTACCAAACGAAACCTGTAATTACTCATGCACTAATCTTCCATTACGCCAAATTTGGTAATTGTCTGAATTTGATATTGGACTTGTAAACAGCATATATTCATGCTTCAGTCCTCTGAAGCAAGTCTTATTTGGAGTGTACAATTTTCCTATTTACCAATAGATTTTCGGAACATTTTACATTTGTGCACCCACCAAACAAACAACAGTTTAAGGGTGGAGGAGAGAAACATGCCTCAAAGAAAAGTCCACATTTCTGGTCAGACAGAGAAACACTACTAGAGTAATCCGTCGCTATATCGCGGTTCAGCCTCTGCAGATTCAGTGCATCGTAGGTTTTCTGGCGAGCACATGCATTTTATATTGCAGATTTGTGCTGGTGTTTTTTGTGAAACTTTTGCTTTATTTCAACCCATGCAATGCCACCCAAGCGTCCTTCATCTTCTAAGGCTTCTGGTAGTGATCCTAAGCAGCAAAGGAAGATGTTGACCACAGCAGATAAGGTACAGTACGTAGAGGCTATTCATGGAAAACTTATCATGTGCATATAGCTTTAAGCTTGTGCGCTGTTATTTATGGTAAACTTACCTGTCACACTCATACAGCATTATGCTTACATGCTGTTAATAAAGTAAAGGGTGGGTGGTTAACAGTGCAGAGTGGGTTTATAAAGGTAAAATACACGTAAAATGATGATACATATGGCGCTGCTATTTTGCAGATTTTCACCTATCACGGGTGGTCCCAGAACGTAACACCCGTGTTAAACAAGGGATTACTATACTTGTAAACGTGGTGAAACACCTGCACAGGTTTTTAGATCTGCACAAATATCGCAACATAGACCTTTTCAAAAACGTGGTTGAAGAAATTAAGGTGGGAGGCTGTGCAAATGGTAGACAAAAAACTGGAACATTTTGTGCATGTAGTCATAGTGTTCATTGTAGACAGCTGTTATGACAGTAGGAAGTGTATTAAGATTACAAAATTAACATTACTGCTACTACATGTAGTATGGAAGCTCTTTGGAACATGGTGTTCAGTGCTTTTTTAAGTACTTTCTAAGACCTGGAGATGCAAATATTTGAGCCCTTACATGCATGTTAATTAATGTACTGCTCAAATTTATTCTATTTAAATACTTGCACTACCTTTAAGTAGATGACCATGTACATAGAAAGTGGGAAATTTTAAATTCAGCAGAGCCTCAGATTAAAAGTTCCTTGTGTGGATTCAGATCACATCCACGGCAGCACAGCTATTCACATGTAAGGAATTAGCATAAGTTTGACATCTACATTCATACCGACTTAAAAATCGCAGTGTGAAGCCTGGCAGTTAGCTTTATCAGATTAATGCAGGTGACAAATCATGATGAATTTCTAAATCATGTGCAGGTGATACAGCTGAATGCTGTCTGGAAATGTCACTACAAAAACAAGAATGTCTTAAGGCCACATTCAGAGAATTAGTGCTCTGTATCAAATACAGCCACGGTTTGTTTCCGTGACCAAAAAAAAAAACAATTACTACATCTGTCAAAACAGACAATTCAGAGTAATTTGGCACTGAGCTGTACAATATGAGCACCTGCTTTATTTTATAAATGATTTTCATTCAACAGAAGGACCATTGTGTGTAAGCACTCGCCTGTGTTGAAGGCACACCTTAATGTGCAGTCAGCACCAAACAGTTGGGCAATATTCACATTGCTGCTTACACACGATAATAAATCACTGACTGACTCACCGACACATGTCGTCAGTTTACATGAGGAGTGGTAACAGCAAGTCAGGACAAGTTATCTGCTGCTGCATCACTACACAGTGGTAATGGGTTCACCAAACCAAGGCACCTGGAAAACTCATGGAAAATCCTTCAGTCTATTTTTCCTAATATCATCATTTGTATGCACACGAGCCTCACCAACTGCTTATCTTACACAGGATTGGACTGAACTTTGTATTGAACATCCAAGAAGCCTGACTATTAATTGGGAAACATGTATTCTTTTAAATAATTCCAGAACTCGATTTAATGATCAATACTGAAGTAAATATGTTCCCAAAGCAGCTCTCATTTTCGGTTTGTGTGTATGTAATTTTTAAAAAAAGAAAGATTTCCTTCAAGGTTTTTTCTGAGAAAATGATATTTATGTGTAGATATATAAGAATCTTTAAAAAGGTATTTGAGATATTTGTCAAGAAAATACATATTTCGAACATACATGAGACTCATTTTATCCCTGCGAGAGGTAAAGTTTCAGCTCAAGAACAGACCAAAGCCTGGAAGTACAACCAGTTCACAGGGTCAGCCTTTGGTGGTGGTGTATGAGCGTACACTACGATTATGCCCTTGTTCCTCCATCATTACCACGACCATGTGGGCGGCTGGCATTGCTGGCCTCCACTGCAGCTCTGCTTTGTATTAATGCCCATGTACATGTGTAGCTGTGTGTTTCTCTCATCTGCAGACAAGACCTCCCACAGCCGAGGGCAGCCTGAATGACGCATTTCAGTCAAAAAGCATCCTGTTGCCTCTATCCTTCCCCTGTTATTTATTATTTGGGGAGGGGGCTCATTACAGAGCATGGCATTATGCCCTCCTTAAGCTCTAAAACATTTGGCTGTCAGATCTGAAGGAATGTGGGTCAATTTAAACACTTAGTAGACAAAGGAAACCTGGACAAGATCTTATTTACACATTTCTTTGAACATATTTCATTATGTTACATTGGCAAAAAAAAAAATAAAAAACCCGTGTTGAAACAATGAAGAAATCTTACACACCTCCTTGATCACTCAGTTTCAACACAGCTGCACAAAAACACCTGACATGACTAATGATAATTCTATGACAACAGGAAAAACCACTATATAAAGACACCACATGCAACCACAATGTGATAAATATTAGACTCAATTATGTTACCGTCTGTGTTTTTACAATTAAAGAAAAAATTAGTTTTATGAAATGTAAGAAGCTCAATTTGCCTCATTAATTGAAAAGCAGCTCCTGTAAATGCCAGCACTGTGACGTTGACACAAACAGAGTATTGTTCCTTTTTACCTCTGTGACGTCCATGACCTTGATGGCAGCCAGCTGTCCGGTCTTGACATGTCGTCCCTGTGAGGAGACAAAACAGAGGTGAGCGTTCACACTCCTCTTATTAACTGTCAGCTGGGCTATCATGATTAATGAGTTCAGGAAGTGTGTGCATTATGTGTGACTGATAGAAACACTGTGATGCAAATGCGGCCTGCTATTCTAGTGCATGCACCAGACTTTATTACAGTACTTGAAATATTAACAGAAACCAGGTAATGGAGAAGTCGAGTGTTTAATTGCCTCCATCATAGCACAGACTATAAATCTGGAATAAATTGATTAATCACTGATGACATTTATCTGGAAAAGTCCCCAAAGCGGCATCAGTCTGAGGTGATTCCTGTCAATGGAAAGGCTGCAGCAGAACTTTTAATATCTCGAGGAAGTCAAAGCAACAGCAGAAAATGTGGTCTATCCAGTGAAAGATGACCCATTTCTATCATATATGACAAACAAAAATAAAATCCACATGACGAGAACACTGGAGCCTGCATAAGCTTGGTAAATTTCACTTTTTAAAAATGGCACATAATTCATTATGCAAATACAGTTGTGTGAAAGGGTTTGGGCACCTCTGACAAGCTCTATTATTTTCATTTGTAAATCAGAAGGTCTTTGGATCAGCAATTTCACTTTGATCTATCAAATAACTGATAGACAATAATATTTCAGCAGTGAAATGAGGTTTATTGGATAAACAGAAAATGTGCAATATGCATCAAAACCAAATTAGACAAGTGTATAATTTTGGGCACCCCAACAGAAAAAAAAAAAAAAAAAAAAAAATCACATCTATATTTAGGAGAGCCACCTGGCAAAAATCGCCACCATGTACATCACCCTTTGTTATGACCAAAAAACTCAATTTTCATTTCATCAGCCCACAGCACCCTATTCCAAAACGAAGCTGGATTGTCGAAATGTGCTTTTACATACTTCAAGCGACTGTGGAATGTGCAGAAAAGGCTTCTTCCACATCACTCTCCCATACAGCTTTTCCTTGTGCAAAGTGTGCTAAATTGTTGAACAATGCACAGTGACGTTGTCTGCAGTAAAATTATGTTGTAGGTCTTTGGAGGTGGTCTGTGGGTCGTCTTTGACCGTTCTCACCATCCTTCGCCTGTGATATTTTTCTTCGTCTGACACTTCTGGTCTTAACCTCAATTGTGCCTGTGGTTCTTCCATTTCCTCACCATGTTCCTCACAATGGAAACTGACAGCTGAAATCTCAGATAGCTTTCAATAGCCTTCCCCTAAACCATAATGTTGAACAATCTTGTTTTCAGGCCATTTGAGAGTTGTTTTGATGCCCCCATGTTGCCACTCTTCAGAGGAGAGTGAAACAGACGAACAACTTGAAGTTGGCTATCTTAAACACCGTTTCTCATGATTGGATGCACCCGTCTATCAAGTTCGAGGCTTAGCAAGCTCACCAAATCCATTTTATGTTCCAATTAATCAGTGCCAAATAGTTACAGCTTTTCAAATCAACAAAATCACAAGGATGCCCAAATTTATGCACCTAGTTTTATTTTGATGCATATTGCACATTTCTATTCATCCAATAAACCCCATTTCACTGCTGAAATTATTACTGTGTCCATCAGTTATTTCAGGGGTCCCCAACCCCCGGTCCGCGGACCGGTACCGGTCCGTGGGTCAATTGGTGCCGGTC
>JAQQAE010008457.1:0-15204 GCA_029823295.1 Pseudamia nigra | reverse complement strand
TGCGAAAGCTTGAACTTTGAGTTACTGATTTCAAAATTTGGTAAAAGGGTTGGGACTAGATAAGTTTCTTGCTTCTTCCTAAGCCCTTTTCGAAATTTAAAGAGACTGATTTTTGTTCGTGATTTGTATTTTCCTTTGTTTTAAATTTTGGTTCAAATTTTTAAAAATAAATAAATAATCACAAAAAGCAACAAGATTAAGAAAATGAGCAAAAATATTTTTAAAAAAAAACACTCAAGGAAAATTAATAAAATCAATGAAATGGACAAAAATGAACAAAATGACTGAGAGACATTTTGTTACTGCTGAGGAGGATGAATCTACACCAATAATGAACTACACATCTCCTGATTATTTCTTTAGATGAAACCTAAACTCTAAACTACTGGATGCATTCACGAAAGTACAGTTGAGGTTGATAATTTGCAAAG
This sequence comes from Pseudamia nigra, assembly GCA_029823295.1. Classification (NCBI taxonomy): domain Eukaryota; kingdom Metazoa; phylum Chordata; class Actinopteri; order Kurtiformes; family Apogonidae; genus Pseudamia; species Pseudamia nigra. The sequence goes on along the minus strand of JAQQAE010008457.1, from coordinate 14,773 downwards.
GTAAATGTCTTTAAAATCCCCATAACATTCTTTTCCATGTTTTCTGATTTATCTGCCATGTTACAATGGTGAATCCTCATCTTAAACATGCCTGAAAGCACAAAAAACAAAGTCAACCTATCTCCTAGAAATCCTTTGGAGAAGCAATTCGAGTTTCACAAGTCTCACAAACTCCCTGTTGAGAGACTTGTGAAACTTTTTCAACCAGGCCCACTATGACGTTATTGTGTGCCAGACTTCCTTAGATGGTCATTCTCATTGTACAGGTGGCTAAGGGTTAGGCTACCTTTAGCATCAGAATGTAAACAGTTACAACAGCAAACTCAGTAGGTGACAGTCAAAGTCTCAAGATGAGAGGAGTAGAATCTGTCTCGGCACCAGCTCACTTTCAGCACCAGAGTGGATTTCTATCATTTACAGAGAAAAGCAATGAAGCTACTGAGCTAAACTCCTCCCCTCACCCTGGAAACTACAAATAAGGCAAATCCAGTAGTTTCAGCAAGAGAGCTCTTGTTTGTAATGTTGTGTTTTTGTTCTGAAATAATTAGAAACTATTTTGAGTTATGTTGGGTGCAAAGTTAATGCAGAGGTACCCAAATCTCTGCAAATGGGGCACTTTATCTTCAGTTTTCAACAGTTCTGAATATTTATATCATTATATGTCTTCTCTGTTCATTCAGTTAGCCAAAATGTTTTTATCACATTCCCAGATGTTCGTAAGATTAAGTTCACAGTGTCTTTAAGTGGACTGGAACGTTCATAGAAATCCCCAAGAAGGAAGGTGTTAGCTCAAAAACCTGATCAAAACTTGTAAGTGAGCGCTGAGGTTGAAGAATAAGGAATGTTCATTGATTGGTTGGAGACAAGCCATTTGACTATATTGATTAAGGGGGATTGAGCATCATTTCAAGGCTATTTTTCAAGAAGATGGTGTGGTGCATTTTATTAAACTCTTGGCATTGTGAATCAGGAGAATTATGTGGATATTTTGATTCTTCGTCTGAAGACGCCTTGCCTTTACACATCGGACGGGCCTCTTCCTTGCCTGTTTTAAATCTTTGCTTAAGACCCATTTTTTCTCTTTGTTCTTTGGTTCTATTTAGGACATTGGTTGTTCTGATTTTAATGCTTTTATTTAAAACGGTGTAGCATCTTTTTCTTTGCTTTTATCTGTATATTTTAGGATTTGTTCCTTTTAAACCTGTTTTTTTCTTGGTTTTAGAACCTTCTCAGAGGTTGACTTTTGAGTAGCTTGATCTGATTGATTTTATTGTTTGTATTGATTTTATTGTTAATTTTATTGGTTTTACATATTTAGCTTGTTTTTGATATTTTATGTTCTCTATTGTGTGAGCTGTGTATTTTATTTCTCTGTACAGCACTTGTTTAGAGTGATTTATAAATAAAGTTGGATTGGATTGGAAGATTTGAGCCAGTCAGCTTAAACTTGGACACAAATGGTTCTTTAGTAGGATAATAATTTTTGCACACCTTCAAAATGGTGGGGAAAGAAAGTGCAGCCTTCACATAGAACATTTGTAGGCCGATCTGAAAAAATGGGTTGTAGAAAAAAGCCCATAAACCTGCTGCTTTGTCACGAATCCTGTAGAGTGGCATGACAATTTGTGAATTAATACCTGACGTTGATTGAAGTAACTCAATTTAAAGCTGCAGTTGGTAACATTTTTAGTCATATTTGTTAAATTGTCACTATTTTCTGGTAGCAGTACATTAATTACACTGTTTCCATGACCTTCAGCCTGTAATATCATTTTCAAAAATCCACCGCACTTCCATGGTTCATCTTTAATTGAGTGGTGCACATGCGTTAAGGAGCCAAATCCTGAGCAGGAGGGTCTTAGGAGAAACAGGAGAAAGAGGGGCAGAGAATGGGAGCCTCAGGAGTTAAAATTTTCTGGCTAAGTTCTAGATTTTCCTCAAGTTGCCAACTGCAGCTTTAAATACATTGCCACCACTTTTCTGAACCTTCACCTCATTGAAATAAAACTGGACTATCTTTAAGTCTCTAGTAATTGATGAAGGCATTTGAATTTTTTTTCTGGGGATATAAAGATGCTTTCATGAACATAGGGAAGATTCATTTCCTGAAGCAACTGTGGATTTCTGCTGTTATTTCATCCATCACTTAAATGTTTCATCTCTTCACCATATGACTGGTACCTAATCTAGTAGATTTGAGAATATGCATATACATAATACAAAATACATTCCAATGTTTCAAATAACCTGTGGCTGCTGCTCCAGCTGCCTCTGATAATGGCTTAATGGTATTATGTTTGCCAGGTTGTTTCTACAGCTGCATGGTGTTTACACAGCCACATTTGAAATCCTGAGGATGATCAATTTCCTTTAAGTGTCTGATCATGTTCTCCAGCTGCTCTGCCATCACAGCAATGATGCTGGGACTCTCCTCTTGGACTGAGTGTTCAGTCTGGGTATCACATTGGGCCCAGGAAAAGCCTCTTGTCATCATGACAGCTCCACAGTGGGAACGTTGGCAGGGCTGTCCAACTGGCTCTCGTAGTTCTAACAGATGTGTGAACATGTGGAGGGAAGTGTTCCAATGGCCATCCGCCTCCTGGATAAGTTTCACCTGTCATTAGCCCATCTGTTGCTGAACAGGATACAGTATGAGAGTGCAACTGTCACAGCAGCAGGGATACAACACGTGACATTTATTTCTTCCAGGTGATTTGTTTTCAGATAATAAGTAATTGCGAGGCATTTGAATGTGTCACGCTGCCTCTGAATTTAATAATATTCTCGCCTGTACATGCTTTCACTTTTACGAGATACAAGATTTTGACTACTTCACTAATCTACCTCATTCGTGACTCATTTTATATTGTATACAGGTATGTCTAAATTTGTACTTTTCGTATCTTGCAGCACTCAGTAGTCATTTGCTTCATGTCATTTTCCTGTGCTGAATTCGTTTTCTTCTTAAGTATTTTAACTTTTTAGTCCCATAAATGTTCTTCAGAGGCCTGACATTGTAAATCATTTACACTGGCTGCTGCTTTCACTTTATCTGATTGTACACTGAATAGATCACTAATCACAAAAAAATGTATAAAGAAATAAACTGAATTTATTTATATGCAACCATAAATATGAATTCACTATAAATGACAGCAATTTATTTGTAGGCTGTGAAATGGACAGTGAAAAGGGATTGATAATGTTGTTTTTGAGGACATGGTTATGATTGTTATTGACCAGTCATGGTGCCACAACATGGTACAAAGCTCATATTGCTATTATGGTGGGTAATACGGCAATTCTGTGGCCCCATGCAGGAACCTGATATGCTACATGAATGTGGTGTGAGAAAATTGAAGTTAAAGTTGTCCCTCTCCTATTCTTAATCCTATTGCTTCCTTCTTAAAAGAAATGGGAATATAAACACACTAGACAGCTATGTATTTTGATTTTAAAAAAAAAAGTTTATGTCAGGGCCAACTTTAACCTCAATTTTCTCAGATTCATGTAGTATATCAGGTTCATGCTTGGGCCCACAGGTTTGCAATTTGAGTTGACTTGCTTGGTTGTTGCAGAAAATACACATTCTTTATTTAGAAATGTCAAGGTAAAGATAGCCTTTTGTGCAGTTAGTTACAATTAACTATGCGGCTCTATAGAAAAATAATGAATTTTATCAAGAACTCATTACAAAACAAGAACAGATGCCCTTATCTGTGTATGCTACCATGTCAGATCAATACACTGTACCTACAAATATGCTGCGTGTCGATAATTTCACATCAGGACTTTTTAGGGTGTTTGTGTGTTGAGAGTTGGTGGAAGTTTTAGTCTACAACCATCAGGAATAATTCAGGTAAAAGGAACAGTGGAAAATACAAGACCAACTCGTTTTACATCACTTATTCTGTGCAGATGTCCTGAGATGCAAGGGCATAGGTTTTATCTGAACATGAGGGGAGACAAAATAATCAAGTAAAAATGAGTAAAAATGATCAAAATAATCAAGGAAAATTAAAACCTCACATGATAATTGAGAAAACAAATGAAAAATTAACAAAATAATCAAGACAATTTGTGACAAACTAACCAAGAAAATGAGTAAACCTGAACAAAATAATCAAGAAAATGAGTAAAAATTAACAAAGCAATCAAGAAAGTAAGTAAAAATTAACAAAATAATTAAGAAAATGGGAGAAAATAAACAAAATAATTTAAAAAATGAACAAATTAACCAAGAAAATGAGTAAAAATGAACATAAAATTCAAGAAAATGAGCAACAAAATACATGACTAAATGAACAAAAAAGAACAAAATCATGGCTAAAATGAACAAAAGAGCCAAGAAAATCATCCAAACAAAAGAAAAAAAAAAACAATACAAGAAATGACAAAAAAAAAAAAAAAACGCAATTTAATTAATTAATTTTTAGGCATTTTTTTAATATTCCTGGATATTTGGAATTTAAAACACTATTTTCTGTGTTCTGATGAAGTGTTACTGTGTTACTTTGTGGCTTTTCTGCAGAGGTGTAAAAATTGAACAAATATTGAACGAAAGAGTACAAAAAGGAACTACATATGCTACAAAATTAGAAATAAAATGAAAAGGAATCAAGAAAATGAACGAAATCATCAAAAAAATCAGCAAAATAAGCAAAAAAATGGAGGGAAAATACAAATGAGTAAAGTAATCAAAAAAATGAACAAAATAACCAAGAAAATGACCTAAATAAGAAATAAATTGAGCAAAAATTAACACCATAGGCAAAAAAAAATGAGCAAAGCCAAAGTCAAAGCAAACACATTAATGAAATATTTAAGCAAATGAACAAAAACTAAACAAACTAATTAATGAAACGAAAGTAATTATTATTATTATTATTATTATTATTCTTATTATTATTATTATTACCATGTCATTATCTACATTTACAATTGAAACTTTTTATTGGGGGAGCCAAATGCCCCTTTTCACTCATATTAAAGGGAACAAATGCTTCACTGATATTTGGAGATACATGTTTTCACTGAAAAGAAGATGATGAAAAGCCTAAACACTTCAAGTTTGTGGTTAAGTAGAGTACAAGAGTAAAAGTACTTAGTTACAGTACATTAGTTTACTTTGGGTAATACTAATCGTTTTAAGACCAAGCTGTACAAATAATCTCACAAATCTGCTCAGATAATGCAGATCCGGTAACAGTTATGTAATAAAATGCAGCTGCAGAGCTCTCCATTTCGCGCTACAGCTGTCAAATGTGACCACGCCCAGAACTAGTAAGTCTGACCAATTGCGATGTTCTAAAAACCGACTTCCGCATTTACTGACCAATCGGAGTCTTCAAAATCCAGCCGGAAAATCCTTTAGAAACCCTTTGGCACCACCCACACCGTAATGGAAATGTGGGACTGAATCACCACCACGCGTCTTTTGGGTTTATGTTTTCCCACGACTCTGACTGATATACTCTCTGGTACAGTGACAGTATCATTCTTTAACAAATCCCATCGATATTACTGTTACTGTACCTACTGAGGGTTGGAGTTCCGCCCTGTATACTCTCTACCGCCAAATTACATTACATACATACTCAGTTACACCAGTAATTAAACATTGGTGACTAGAACGCTTTACTTCAAGGTGAACTATCATCTTATTATTAACAGTAGGCGTCCATTTTAAATTCGGCGAACGTTTAGTGAGCACAAGTAACTAGATTGTTACTATTAATTACGACTTTATAAACTGGCATATAATCCAGGAGAGACATCCAAGCCAGACAAGGAACAGCTGAACCGCATCATAGATATGGCACCTTAATGCGAAAAATGCCTCTGTGTGAAATGTAATGAAACCGAGTTGAAATGCAGCAGCTGTGGTTTATAACCGCATTGTGTGCTGTTTAATAAGCCCCGAATTTTGTTCTATAAACAAGGCCCGGTTTAAATCCATATTGTTTTGAATGCAGATCGTCAAGATGGGGTGAGTGTCCACTCTCATCTCTCCCTCAGGAGCCTCCGCTCCCAGCCCCTTTGTTCAGTCTCGCCGGTGGGTTGAGTCAGAAGGAGGCTGTGCTAACTGTGGAACCGACGACACCGAGAAGGGGCCGGAAAATTAGCTAAGGAACCCAGACCGGACTGTTAGTGTGGTTTTAATGAGAGTAATACAAAAGAAAAGTTGGGTTTTAGTGCTGCCGGGGCTGTGCTTTGTTTCTGAAACCGCCAGGACCCGTGTTTCATACAAAACAGGGATGCTAAAGCGTTTTCTCGCTCCTCCTGAACATGAACCGGTGTGAGGCTAACTGCTAAGCCATCACCGGTCTGTTGCTGACAGTGTGCAGTTGTTACCATCATCCACTGATCCACGCTGACTCTCCCTTTCAGTTTCTGCTCAGCATCCATATTTGCATCCCAGGGAGTGGCAACCACTAATCTCCTGAATCTGCCAAGGAAATTCAAAGTTGGCCGCTGCTCGGACACCACTGGGACGCTTATATTTTACATAGGATGGTGAGTATTGTGCCGAATGGTTGCACTTTTCTGTGATTTTTTTTCTCTGGGAGGGACTCGGGCTTTCAGTGAAGGGCAGAGTCTGAGCACGTTGCCGCAGTAGCTACAACAATAGATCAAACCAGCGTTGTGTTGTGTTTGATTTTGTGGAGGTACGCATTATCATCCCGCACGTTTCAGGCTGTTTTCAAGGAAATGAGGTGTTAATTGGAAAATTAATTATTCTGGCCTGTATCAGAACCAGCTAGGCTAACTGAAAATCACAGCAGGCGATACTTAAAGGCCCCAGATTGTACTTTACTTACCACAAAATAGTCAATTTTCGACAAGTTAAAAGGAATTAGGAACCTCATACTGCATTTTTAAATAATCTAGATATGCCCTTTACAAACTTAGGGCTGGACCTAAAATGGGTCGTGGAACCCTTGCTGTTAGGTCACTCATTTGTGTATCACTTGGTTCATTTTTGTTCTTATTCAATATTTTGTAAATTGTTGCATATTTCATTGTCTGTTTTGTACTTTTTGCATATCATTTTGTTCATTTTAATAATTTTGTACATTGTTAATTTTATGGTTTGTGTTGTTCCTTTTCTATTAATTTTTATTGATTTTCTTGAGTATGTTGCCCACTTTTTGCTCCTTTTGTGGATTAGTGTCTTCATTTTTGCTGATATATTGCTTATTTTGTTCATTTTGATTTCATATTGTGAAAGCCATCTTATCCTTTACATTTAAAAAGTAAAATACCTTAACATTCTATGATATGTGCATTCATTTTCAGGAAACACGTGAGACATTTTGGAAGGTTGTAATGATTTTTTTCTAAGTGTAGGTTCAAAAGAGATGGGCCTTGGACTGAAAACATTCAGAAACCACTGATGTAGGTGTTTCAAAATGATGCAGACATGTATGTCAGTGAGGCATGTTTGTATTTGGCTCTAAAACCCATTGTCTCCTTTAAAAGCCTCAGCCAGATGTGTGTTGTTTATTGCATGCTGTAACACCATTATATTATCTTCAGTGGCTTTTGAGCCATGAGCTGTAGGCCATGCTCCACATTAGCACCGGCCTACATTGGCTTTCAGTCATGTGTGTTCCCTGGTGTAGTGACGGTGTGTAAATAATCATACAAAATGAATAGTAGCAAACCCCCTCAATATGATATAATAGGAGCTCCATTCAGTGGCACTACATTAGTAAGTGTACAGGTGTAATGCAATGTACAACAGTGTCTCCAATCTTTTTGTGTGTACACATTTGCCCTCACTCTATGTTATTACTGATATTAATAAACATAATCCATGGAGGTATTGAGATGAGCCAATTCTGATTATCACATGACCTATTTTTGTCATAACAGAGCAAAGCTTAACCATTCCAGTCATTTTAAATACCCAAGTGGGAAAATTAACACAGTAACATAAAAACAAAAGTTTAAAAGTATTTTCTGTTACATATATTGTTCAAAATGCAATATTAGGGCAAAATAATCTCCATAACAGTACAAATCCTGTTAAAATTATGCTCAAATAATGTGCAGATTATGAAGTTTGTCATCTACTTATATATAGTCATGATGTGGTGCGGAAGTATCTGAGTAAAGTTAAATCTGGAAAGGTTTTTGCTTCTCAGGATTCATTTGGAGTTAGGGCAGGGCAGCATATGAAACGAATTATTCAAGGTTTTACTTTTGAACAATAACAAAAATGCAGCATTATTGCAAACTCCAGGTTCAAAATACAAGCTGTTAAGAATTATATAGTTAATACATTATAAACTATGACATTACGTTAATTTACCTAGAAAAGGTGATTGTTGATACTGTACAAATACAGTGTAGAGATTGGATGAAGAAACCTATTTGCATTATGTTTTCTCCTACATTCAGAGAGATTTAATAAGATTGAACGTTTTGGTGATATCACCAAGCCCTATAAACACGTCCAGTTTATCAACGGAAAACAACTGGAAACATTTTATTCTTCTGTTTTTCTTCTAATTCTTACTCTTTCTCTGTAACAAGTCAGAAGCAATTGTTTAACTTTGTACCCAACACTCTAATTATATTCAGTTTTGGAGGCTGGTTGAAATTTTCTGGGCCATTATGACTCCTTTACTCCAATCATCCTTTTTGTTTCCATTCTGATTAACTTATCCTCTTTGCAACCAAACAGCAAATCATGGAGATCAGCCGCCACCACTCCTACATCTAGTGCCTCATCCACAAGCCTTCAACAGGGGAGAAACTCGCAGGTCCTGGCCATCTCCCAGCTACTGCAGAATGAATATGCTCAAATCCAGTGGACTGAAAATCCCTGGCCGTGGGCCCAAGCATTCCAGCCCAGTGGGAAGGACCTCAGCGGGTGGAACCTCCAGCCCTGTGGTCCCAAAAGACAGTAAGTTACTTCCTTCTCCTGACCTCTGTCCAGTGGACTTCTTCTGCTCTACAGAAGAAGAAGGGGCTTTTACTCGCTTTTTGCCATCACAGGAAATGGCTTATTTGTGTTAATGAGTCACCAGGACACAGCTGTGTTAGATTACACCGTTACAAGACTTTTCTTATAGTGAAAAGCTCAGGGCATGTATTGGGTAACATCTTGATGATCTTTAAGGAAACTGAGTTTTAGGACCTAAGGATTAGTCTCCTGTACACACACTAATTTAATTTAAAGGAGACATATTATGCCCCTTTTAGAATTCATTTAATTCAAACATGTTCCTTGAATGCATATTTTAAATTTCAGCTTGAAACACCACAGATATTCTGCATTCTGTTGTATTCTTTCACTCCTGGTTTTCTGTCCTGTATCAAATGTGCTGTTTCAGTGTGTGTAGCTTTAAATACAAATGAATTCCTACTAGCCACACTGTTGTCCTGTTGGTGCCATGTATCCCAGGATCTCAAAATGGTTCTGGTGAACGTGGTGGTCCTGGAGCACTGATGAGACTCTGGAGGTGGAACGGGTTTTCCAATAAAAAGAGGAATAGCAGCTCAAACTCCATTCATTCTGCCTTTCCTTGTGTCTTGGGTAACACACTTCACCATGTGAATGAGTGAATGTGAACAAGTGTTTGGTGGTCGGAAAGGCCATTGGTGCGGTAGGACATGTGGCTACAGACTAGGAATGCTCCGTTCTGACTAATAGTCGACTACTGTTTGTAAGAGTCAACTAATATTTGTTTGGAGAACGAGGGCGCTTATGTTTGACTCTGCAGAGACGTGGAAATACGGTGCTGTTTCTGCCAGAGTTTGCGCCTATAGCAGAAGCAACAGACAGGAGCAGATGTCAGCAATGGCAACAAAGCGAAGCATGGCACACATTCATGATGATGTCACAACTAATCGACTTTAATTGGCCTGATTAGTCGACCTCAAAAATCACTTGAAATGCCCTCCACTGCTACAGATGTAGCTTACCACCAGCGGTGTGTGACTGTGGAGTGAATGAATGGATGCAGTGTAAAGCGCTTTGGGTGTCTTCAAAATGGCACTACTGTATATAAAGCCAAACCATTATTACTATTATTATTATTATTATTGATGAGAGTGATTGTACAGAGTTGTGACATCACCAACATACAGAAATAAAATTTAAATTATTGACTGCTTTCGGGTCCAGCTGTCTGGAAAAAGTGCTTTGACTTTTTCTCCTTTGACTGAGTATTTTGCTACTTTAATATTATTTTCAGATCCCCTGGTGATGTTTTCTATTAGAAAAATTAATGAAACCTTATTTTTTCTCCACGTCTCCTTTTATTTATTTTCAACACTGTCAGTAGAAGCTGTAATCTCTGCTTTTAGAAGGAGAAGGTATGCTTTAGAGAATAATGAGTCATACTGTAATGTTCTGGCCAGGGAGAACGCTATTAGACTTCATCTTACAAACTAAAGCAGGAGGTATTCATTTGATATTGTACCACTCTTTAAAAGTTGTTCTTTTGTGTAAGGCATTCTCAATAGCAGGTTTTTATGTTTTAAACACACTACAAATAAATGAAATAATTAAAAATTTGAGTTAACAGTATATGCTCCTCAGGGGAGTGCATTTACTGGCTTATAACCTTAGCAGTATGAAAGCAACAACTGACACTTTGTGGAATTGCTGTCAACTGTATTTCAACACAGATGGTCTATGAAAGAATAAAAAAGCCTGTTTTCAGGGATGTCATGGCAAAATCTTCAGTTTTAGCAGAAATACATATGTCATGCAGATAAAATACACTAAATGAAATTGAGTAAAACTTTTTTTTTTACCACTGCTGACCAATTTTGGTGAGAAATATGTCAATCCTGACCTTATTTTTTGCACTTTACATATGAAATTAATATGTGCTTGTAATAACTAGGGATAAAAGCTATTACACATCCTCCCTTTCATGATGCTAAATGCCTTGTAGTTTTACAGAGTTGCAAGCAATGGCCCCAAAGTGACAATTTAAACCAATTTAAACATGTCAGATGTCATCTGTGTGAACTGACTTGGCAGCTCTCAGTCTCCACTGTAGCACTGCTAATGTGCTAATGTTTTGTTAAATCTTTCAGCCTCCAGTGCCAGGCCTTGTGCTCAGCTCTAAATGTCCCCAAAGCCCCATTAAGATGTTTAAAATTATTGAGTGACATGCATAAATGTATAAATAACAGATTATTAACTATGTTCAAGGACCCCGTAGAGGATTAAAGTGTCTGTATTTGATATTCAAGGTCTAAAAAAGGTCTGATATTGGAGGAAGGGAAGCATTAAATTGAGTCTGTGGAAGAACAAATGAAATCACATGTGTTTTGTTCAGATATCTTCCATTTGACCAGTGTTTTATATCCCAAAGTAGTGACATGGTATGTACAGCCAAAACAGACATGCTGTTTGGCTGTACATACCAGGGGTGATTTATATACTGTGAATGTGTGGCAAAACAGTACTAGTTGTCAGACATCACTTTGTCTCAGCAGCCACATTAAACACAGAAAACCCTTTAAAATCCACAGAGGCTTCAGGAAATGTTTACTCGGGTTTGGTTTGTCTACAAAACATATTAAATGGTCTTAAAAGCCATTGCATTTGGATTTATACCCTGTATGTAGTATATACTCACTAGTGTTAGTGTAGGTAGTTTTAATGTTGTGTGTGATATTTTAATGTTGTGATTTGGTCTCAAAACACCAAGCTTTAATGCTCTACTCCAAGACAACCAGCAGCTGTTGTCACTAGGTTAAGCTGTGGTAACGGGACATGCTTATAACAGGTCGAAATATTTGACAAATTTCAATTTGTCATTGTTTAAAAAATGTATTTAAATCTTCAGTGCAGCATTGTTTTGTCATTGTTGAGACCTGGTCATTTTGGCCATGCAGCTAGTCCGAATATGGGACACTTTAGAAAAACTGTTTGGATTAAAATTATAAGCACCATACTCTTCTCAGTCTTAAATGTTTCTTTTCCACTTTTAGATCATATGACAGCCTCTTTCCTCCATCTGTACGTGTACAAGCTGGCTCTATTTCTGTTAAATTACAGCTTCATTCCCAGCTGAAGAGAGTAGTGCAGAGGAAAGAAGAATAGCCAGCCTTCTTTGGCTTGTCGTGTGTTTTTCCCCTCATTAGCATTTGTGTGCATGTGAGGCATTTTATCAGAAGCTGCTACATGTGTCATGGCTCATGTTATCTGTGGAATTTCAAAGAGTTCCAGTTGTTTAAATAGAGGAAATTGTAAAGGACTAAACTATAGACTATTAGTAATAACGTATTACTCTGTCAACAACGTTAATTCTATGGTGTTAAAGATTGTTTTAGTTTTCACTTGCAGAGTTGCTGATTGAATACGTATAGAATACTGTAGTGCTGTTTGCATGCACCTTCTAATGGTGCAGAAGGACGTAATTGTTGGTTGGTGATCTGACTAATTCATATGATACACAAGAGGAGTTGTACAGCTCGAGTCTTTAAAGAAATAACAGTTCTGCCAATTCCTTCCTACTACAGTTTACAGTCTACAGTGTATTCACATCATTTTATATAGTATTAGGAATCTGACATGCAGCATGCAAATAAGTCTAGGTTTAGTCACATGCTTTGCTGAAGTACCACTGTGAGGCTTAGAAACTCTTTATTACAGTATTTAAAATGTGAAATATTTCTACTTCATAAAAATGCAGGGAGAAATTAATGTGATCAGACGTTAAAAAAGGAAGTAAACAAGCTATGAAGGAAAACATGGAAAACAATACAAATTTGGATAAAATTTTGTTTTAATCATTTTGCAAATTTGATTTGAGTTTTTTTCAACTATTGTCTAAATATTGCAATAATATCTTTCCAAATGATGTAAAATCAAAAAAATAAAAAATAACCATCTCAGAGTCCAAGAACCAGTGGAAAACCATGTTACAGTTTGGTTGTATCAAGCGTAGTACATTCATCAGTTGATACAAAGTACAGTAATTCTACCTCAAATGAATGTCATATGATCTTTTTGGTAGATTACCCAGCTCTGTTTATAATGCTGAGCAAGTGGTCCTATTCAGATTTACCATGTTTCATACAGTCTATTTTACAAATGTGAATATAATGTACAGTTAATATATTGAAAGAATGATAGTGACTTCAAATTACTGTTAAATGACCATTTAATGAACGATAATGCTTGAGCAGAACCTCAACATTAGCCACTGTAATGAAACATTTATAGCATCCTCAGCCTGTTTTACAAAAAAGTCTGGGTCTACATGGCATCAGATGTAGCTTATGAGACACCAGGTAATAGATTGTTCCAATTTTTTGTGGACTGTTGATTTGAATATAATACTTATCTTCATTTTGTGTGACCATGATTACCTGACATATTGACCAGCAAGTCTGTTGTATGGTTTTTAATCAGGCAGAAACAAGAGCTGTATACTGCTACATACAGCATTTAATATTTGTTCTCGTGACAGGCTTTTTTGTAGTGTTGATATTTGCAAATCTTCTCAACCCTAACTGGAATCAGTTTTGATGCTTATGCCCATCTATGAGAACAGTAAGCATATCTTTTCTTCACTTGTTGAAACCGTTATAGACAAAGTAAGCATGAGTTGCTTTTGTTCATCCATCTGAGTTTGTGTTTTTAACCTGGAGGTCATTTTGTCTCTCAGATAGTGAGTGAAATCAACCTGAACACATCCATTACCAGCTCAAAAGGACCCTGATCTCTTGATGTTGCACACAGGACTGAACCCTGTTGCCCTGGGCCTGACAGCAGTATTAAGGAAGATATCTTTATGTGACCTGTTGTGATGTAGTAGGTTGTGATCTGAGGCTTCATCTCATTGCACATAAACATCCTAAATATTCACACATTCTAATGGATGTAGTGCTGCTTCTTGCCTTTGACACATTGGCCTGAAAAAATTATCTTTATTTTCAAAGAAGCTGATTATTTAAATGGTATAGAAGCAGACAAGATTGGAAATTGTCTCTCAGTGTAGTCTGTTATTTCTAAAATTAATTAATTATTTTGAAATGAGGTTATCCTGCTTCCGTTTGCTTATAAGAATGATTAGATCTCTGGGGGAAAATGCTGATGCCTCTCTGAGAATATCAGAGATTAGTTTTCTGACCTTGATAGGTTAAACAGTGACCTGTCCTCTCACACCAAACCTTAACCCTCTTTCTTGGTTCTTGTTGGGAGGATTTGGAGAAAAGGGGCCACTGTGTCAGCAGTTGCCGAAGTTTACTTTACTCATTATAAACAACTATTTCAGCCTGTCAAACTGCAATGAAGGAGTAAATAATGGGAACTGTCCTGATCACATTACATGTACAAGAGATGTCCTTCTAGTGTCCAAACAGAACTATCCAATGCATAATCGTAGCATGCTGGATTTATGCAAGGCCTCATACATTCCTGTTATCTTCAAAACCCTCCTGTTTGATTCCACACATCTGCAAGCACTAATAAGTCTGGGAGATTCTCGATGTGAAGATCAGAAACACAGTTTTTGAAAAATGGTGCTCACATCTGTTTTAGCTTGAGGAAATTAGCTGTAACAAGGTGTGTCCCCTGTTGTTTCATCATAATCTTTAAACCTTTACTTATGGCACAAAATGGGATTTGGGACGTTACAGCTTCCTTGACTTTTGACAATCAAATTCTAAACGATTGTCCTTCAGCCTAAGTGAACATTTACAGATGTGGATAAAATTTGTTGGCACCCCTCTGTTAATGACAGAAAAACCCACAATGGTCACAGAAATAACTTGAATCTGACAAAAGTAATAA
>JAQQAE010008456.1:0-15204 GCA_029823295.1 Pseudamia nigra | reverse complement strand
GGCCGCCTGGTTTTTAGTGGGGCCACAGAGTCCAGGATGGTTTGGCAGGACGACTGAAACCAGGAGCTGAGCTCCTCTATATCAGACAAAACGGAGACGGGAGGAGCACAGACCTGATTGAAAGCAGCCGAGAACTGAGCAGTAGTGGAAGGGTTCAAAACCCGACAGACTATGCAAAAAACTGCGACTTGTAATCCAGAAAATTTGCAAATATTCTCTGTCAAATGGTCAAAAAAATAAATTCATAAATTCTGCCAGAGTATATAATTTTATGAGCACAAATGTATATTTGGACAAAACATTTTTAGTCTTTTCCATCATTTGGAGCTTTTCAATACTTTTTTTGTCTTTTACTTCTTGTTACTCAGTTTAAATCTTTTTTCTTTGGTAATGTCATTCACATTTTTCTTCCATGTTACTGGTCTTTTAGTGTATTTTACATGTCTTTTTGTCTTGCAACATATTTTACAAATACAAATAATCATCTGGTTTCTTCAACTTTCAGTCAGGAAAAAAAAATAAGTCCTTAAACTTGATTTTATGCGATAATCGAAATTGCCTGATATTTTTCTCATATCCATGAATGTTCACTTCGACTGAACACTAAAACTCAAATTAAACTGAGATAAGCAGCAATTCTCACACGATAGGATGACAAATGTAACGCTTACTTAACAACCAGGAGCCTATGACTTCATAGTCTGTGTTTACACTTAACAGAAAATTTACCGGTCCTCTCACTCCTTTTGTCTATTGTTCAGTGTCAGCTTTTACCCACTTCCCTATGTGTTAAATGGACGACAAACGCTATGCAAAACCACTTCTACTGACAGACGGTAGTGAGCCAATACTCCAATGAAAATGAAAGGTTTCAACTGTTCATGATGTTTCCTCCTGGTTTTAATGTTATTTATAGTGCAGGGTGGTTTCCAGTTGAGGACATCAGTCATATACAAGGCTGCAGCTGACAGATGCAACGAAAAATGCTCATCATTGTCACATCATTATTTCTGTTCAGGTTGAAGGCTGATGTTTGGTTCTAAGGGAAACTTGGAGAAAAGAGCCTTACTGCTGGTTTTAAACAATTTGTGAAACACATTGCAAATTATATAAAGATGAAAATGTAACACATGCAACAAGACAAAAAAAGAAAAACTGATGACAAGCAATAACAATGTGAAAGACACAAAATTAAGTCACCCTACATGCATTAAGATAAAATTACATTTAACACTAGACAAAAACATAAAAGACACAAGGCAGAAACAACCTAGAAGATGCAACAAGGCAAAAATGACAAACAATATGAGAGATGGAATAAGTTGAAAACAATGTAAAGGACACAAGACAAAAACAACATAAGAGATGCAATAAGACAATATCATAAAATGATGCAACATATACAACAAATGAAAAATAATTTAAAAGATGCAACAAGGCAGAAACAACAAAGACTCAGCAAAACAAATCAAGGTAAAAGACAAGTCAAAAACAATGTAAAGATGTAATAAGACAAAACCTGCATTAAAAAAAATTCAACGATGTAAAAGGCGCATCAAAATGATGTAAAACACTCAGAACGAAAATAATGTAAAAGACTCTAGATAAAAACGACGTAAAAGAATTGATACAAAAATGACAATAGCACAAACTGAAAACAAAAAAACCGTAAAAGACAAAATCACATAAAAGACTCAAGGCAAAAATGAAATGGGACTCAAAGACAAAAACGTAAAAGGCCCAATAAAAATGAAAATGATGTTATAGATGTAACAACAAAAAAGTAAAAGACTCAAGGCAAAAATGACGTTAAGGATTCAAAAAGACAAAAATTACATGCAGTATAAGACAAACAACACAAGATTAAAACATATAAGATGCAACAATATTAAAATGACAAAAGATGCAAAATGATGAAAATGACACGACTCACCAAGACATAATACATGTAAGACACATGTATTAAAATAAAACCTAAAGACAAAAGATCACCCAGATCTAGCTAGAGTACTGAGAAATAGTTTGGCAGTGCTGCAAATCCTGTGGCATTTTAAAGCCATTTGTGCAATTACTTGCAAATAAAACATAATAAAGGCTGCAAACAGCTGAATTATTTCATGTCTAAACTGCTGTGAGAGGTTTAGAAGCCTCACTTACGACAGTGGAGCCATGCTGCAAAGAGCACTGATTTAACGAGTCAGCAGAATAAACCTGGTGGGAATACGGACAGAACTGTTCGCTGCCATCTGAATTAAAAAAAGAGGGCTGCTTTTTTCTCTCAACCTCTGTTCTCCACAGGACTATACATCACAACATTTGACATTTTCTTACCATAAAGTGAAAAAAGAATTAAAAAAATAATAATAATCAGCTGATCTGAATCAATAGACTTTCACAAATCATAATAAACACTAAATCATGAAACCAGAGATTATCAGTGTGCTTTTGTCCCATTACAGCTATGTCTTTTACATCATTTTCACCTTGTGGCATCCTTTACATTTGTCTTTTTGCTACTTTAATCTTTTTACTACTTTAACCTTTTTTTTTTTTTTTACATTGTATTTTGCCTTTTACTCAGGTTTTGAATCTTACATAGTTTCTAGTGATCGACTGATACAGATTATTAGTAGTTAAAGAGGCCGATAACCAATTTTTTGGAGCTGATATTCATTTGCAGCAAAAGTGTAAAAATTGGCGTAAAAATATTGAATACTATAAACACTTAACTTGATTTAAATGCCTAAAGCATGTTTATTTAACCAAACAAACAGAAAATAAATAGCTCCAGAAGTGCATGGATCCTAGAGTTTTTCATGTGACTTTCACACAAACACACACTATTCTCCACATTACATACATTCAACCCATTGATGGTACACAGTCTACTGAGAGCAGGACCGATGAGCTAATGGCATGCTAAAAACTAGTAAGCCGTCATCTCAGCACGCTTCACTGCAACAAAACAAGACTGAATTGAATTTCTTACTCTGTCAATCACACACACAGGCTTCTACAATCACAAACCGTTTCCACATCGATATCAGCAACAGCATTGTTTCAAATAATTCACAGACATGTCGGGAGGTGCTACTAGCTTAACAGAGCCGGTAATGTTTACTCCGCTCGTATGTTATTCTGCTGCGCACTGTAACATTAGAAGAGGTTGTGAGATGTAGAGCAGTGGGATGTTTATTACAACTTCGGGAGAGTTTTCTGCGTTAACCTTTGACATGCGTTTGCTTAAATACAAACACATGGTTTGTTGTGCGCAGAACCACACGACAAAACTTTACGGCTCCACCGTGTGTGTGTGTGTGTGTGAGGACAGTTTCCACTTCGGTGTCTCTGCCACTTACACATACTGTGGATTGTTTAACCAATCAAATGGTGCCATGGGCGGAACAATGTAGGAGACAGAAAGAGAGAGGGGCAGCAGCGTCTGAGCCAAAATAAAAGATTTTAATTGATTTCTTGATATCGGCTCGTCAGATTAAAAAAAAAAAAAAAAAAACACCGATACCGATATACATCAAAATTCCAAATATCGGTGCCAATAATCAGTCGACCTCTAATAGTTTCCAGCATCCCCATCCCTAACCTCTGTCAAGAGGTTAAGGTTGTCAGTCTGTCAGCAACTTGACACAAAAAGTTGTGAACAGATTTTGAAGAAATTTTTAGGGAAGATCGGAATTATCCATAGCAATAAATTAGTACACTTTGGTAGTGAGCTAAAGTATTATATGGATGGAGTTTGTGGTTTTTTTTTCCAAATCATAGGTTGTTTAAATGCACAAAATCTCAAAATATTCTCCAAAGAGGTAGCCACCAAATAGCAGAATTTTGAGTCATTTTTCATGGTATTTTGTTGTTGCAAGCAGTAGAGCTTGCTAAACATTACAAGTTTCAAGTACAGTGGTTCCAACACCTTAAAAGGTAAGATGTGTTTTTTTGGTACAAGCAGTAGCAACACTTGTCTCAGAAGACGGTGGGGTTGAGATTCTAGAGTAGTCAATCACACGGCAAAATCTCAAGAATATCCACAGAAAACGCTATAACATAAATGCCAGACCTGCAAGTGGCGCTGTAACCACACCACAGAAGTAAACCAAAAACAGAGAAAACGGCATGGGGCTTGTGCATAAAACTTGTGCAATGCAACAACAAATAATATGTAGTGCATGTTGTTCTCCATGTCCACTTGTTGCTCAAAGCAGTAGCAGAGGAGTAGATGATTTTGTTGGAAAAGCCACAATGAGCTCAGTAGCTTCTGCAGCACGAACACAACACTGTAATCTGCTGTCACTGCTGTTGTAGGCCGGGTTAGCACCGGCAGCTTAAGCAAAAAGTGGAGCTATGATGTCATCATTTCAGAAAAAATAGAGCTGGCTTGAACACAAGGGCAGGGTTTTGAGATCTGTGCACTCTGGGTTTCAAAAATTTGTGTATTCCAGCTCCTAAAATGCCAGGTCTGTGCGGATAAGATAACAAGAACTTTTGCGGATGCTACATTTATAACCATTTTCAAGCTACCTCGTTGACACACCGCATCTACAAGTGGACACAGGATTGTGAAACGAACATCATCCACAATTCATGTAAATGACTAAAGGTTTCCATCTAGTGTCTGTCAGAGGAACTACAGCTTTGCCACATGGGACACAAACTAGGCTGCTTTAAGGCCCATTTATGCTCCCTTTTCGTGCGTGAATACAGTGGTATCTTGCATAACGTAAATAACCTGTTCCGGCATCACGTGCGGTAAGCGAATGATCCGGTATCCGAAGGGGCTTTATCCATAGGAATACATGTAAAATCAATTAATCCGTTCTGGACCCACAACAAACTCCCATATAAAGTATGTATTACACACCCCTACCTGCACATTTATTCATTATTATTATTTTAAAAAGGAAGTTATGTTAATTATCTGAAACGGAATGCATGAAATTAGCTCTAAAAATGATTTAAAATGTATTCTTACCTTGGCTTATGATTTTGTAGTGTGTACGTGGACACTGCACACGTCCATAACTGTGCCGAAAAAGGACGGCAGTGATTTATCCGGAGGCGACGGGCTGCTGCTGCGTCTACTAACCTGAGAGGACAGCTGCTCCCCGGCTCGTCCCCGTTCCCAATCGCCGTGACAGACGCAGGGCAGCGCTTCCCATATCCTTCCAGTCCGTGCGGCCACTAAATCACCCTTATTGACGTTTCCTTTTAAACGCCCTTAAATCGCCCTTTGGAGGCATAACTGTCCGCTTAATATGGCTCCAACATGGGCCTTGTTGCTAAAAGCGACGCTAGCCGGCTAATGCTAGCTAGCTTCCATGCCGGGAACAGTCAGGGAAAGTGGCCGTTTTACAGGCGCTAAAGTCGGATTCACACGATGGAGGGAGTCGGTAGGCACTGGGGAAGCTCACCGGCGCGTGTGTTTTTCATTTAACCCATTCAAAGTGCCCCCAGGTCTAGTGTGACAGCTTTCTGAACACTCCAGCGGTAGTTCGGATGTCTGTCCCCGTCTGTTGTTTTGTCTCCAGGACCAGCTGCGACAGAAAAGCCCTGGAACCTGCTGTTCCGGCTTCGGGCTCCAGTGGCGTGAAAACGGCAGAGGTCGGGCCGCTGCGCTGCTGACGGACGGCTCCAGGTGTGCGGGTCCACAGGTAGATCACAGGTCGGTGCCTGTCAGCCGTGCCCCCTTCCCTACCGTGCCGTACCGTACTGGAGCACAGTATCCCAACCGGGGACGTCATGCCCCCGCAGAGGGACAACCGCAGCACGTCGGTTCCGCTCCGGCGTCAGTTCAGCTCAAGCCATCGCGCCGCTGCCCAATGGCTTCAGCCTGTCCATAACACTGTTAGCCGCTAGCCTCTGTTAGCTTGGCTAACGGCTGTTAGCTTTCGGGTCTTTCACGTCTGAGGCCAGGAAGTGACTACAGGCTAATGGCTGTTAGCTGTTAGCCTGAGATAGCTTGGCTAATGGCTGTTAGCTTCGCCAAGACCCAGAAGTTACTATTCATTAACAGATTAATTTTCGTTGTGCGAGGGACATTTTTTGCAGTTTTTTTCTTCGGTATATGAATTTTACGTTGTCAGAAGAGTTCTTTATGCGAGGTACCACTGTACGTAGGTGTGTATCAAATGCTGCTGCATTCATACTCCCATGCATACTTTACATCAGCGTGGTTGTTAAGCAATCCATCCACAAGAGGGCAGTGCTCCGTCCTCTAGTACAGAGTTACATTGGACTTCTCTCTGAAAATACTAATTGAACAAATTTTTGTCATTGTGCTCTCAAAAGTTTTATTTGGACCCTCTAATAAGTGATTTGGTCCATCTTTAACTTTTCATACCGTTATTAAGATATTATGGCAAACAGTCCAACAAAGCACTGCAATGCTGGGGTTTCATTTACATGTCGGTATGGTAACTAGTCTTGCCGGTGGGCTTGGACTGAGTCAGACCTTTGTATCTCGTATTCATTCTATATGGACATTGTTTTACCTGAGATATGCTCAACTGCAGCTGTGGGTAAGTGTTTACACCAACCACACCATAGTATGACTTCGTTTGACACTGTGGTGTGGTGAAGTTTAAATGCATCAGTATAGTCCTGAGGTCTCAGCGTCAAATTGTGAAGCGCCTAGAGATAATCCGTGATTGTGATTGGCGCTATACAAATAAAATTGAATTGAAAAATTGAATCAGTAAGCTAGCGGCTAGTATTAGCTTTCACATGAGTCCCCTGGCATGCACATTCATCCAAATATAGCTGTATCCTGTTTTTGGCTCCAAGATGTCATCCAAGAAGACACTAATATATATATATATATATATATAGTCTATGGCACGGCTTCTCCTCAAAAAGTTGAACCATTCTGTAGTTGTACTTCCAGTTTTTAATGGTGCGTTCTGTTCTTCCATTTCTGCTACATGGGCTGTACTGTGCAACACTGCCCCCCCCCCACCCCCCATTTCCAGGGGCACGGCTCCGTTTTCTACGTTCAAGTATGCACCCCAAAGCTCATTGAAAACGCATCTAATTATTTGGATAATTTACGCAGAGTACGGACAAAACAGTCTGTATGCACATAACATTGAGCATAAATGGGCCTTTAGTGGAAATTTGTGGTCTGATAGTCTTGTTTTTTTATCCCGTTTTGATCTATTTGCACCTTGTAGATCCAGTCTTTTTACATCATTTTAGTTTTCTTCCATCTTCTAGCAACAATTTCAGCCCAAATAACATCTGATGTCTTCCAACTTTAAATCAGGACCCAAAAACGAACCTCTAAACTGCAAAGAAAGAATTATTTTACATTTCTTGTAATATTTGCTGACACCAACTGGTAGAAAATGTTCATTAGGACCTAGTTTCTCCCAGCTCTATTTGAACTTTCACTACGTTCCCTCTTCCTCACCTTGATCTTGTGGACGGACTTGCCCGCCTCCAGACCCTGGGTCCACACCGTGGTGCCCGCCTTGTTGTAGCTCTGACTCCATCCCTCTTCGCAGAGACACTCCGCCTTGAAGCTGGCAAAAGCCCGATCGTCCGGGATGGCCACAGCCATGCCTGGTTCCCGGGAGGAGGACGTGGAGGATGAGGTGGGGGTCTGCCAGAGAAGAGGACAGTCCGCTGGGCCGGGAGGACACGCGGTGAGCAGAGGAACCGAAGCAGGCAGCCACTTCTCTGCTTCTGTTCTGTGAGGAATAACTTATCCAATTCAATTTTCTCCCTGGTGGAAGCTTTCTAAGCTGTGTCGCCGCGTGTTGTGATGTGTGTGCGCGAGACAGAAGAACCGCAATACAGCCCGCAAAACTAATCAAACAGCTGTGTCGGCGCACACAGGTGAGCGCGTGTAAAATAAGAAGTCTCACAAAACTAATGAAGGAACCAAATGTAGGCTTCAGTTTCTCACGGAGTAAGTTTGAGCGGGTGCGGCAGAGCTCTCAAATAGCCACTTCTCCTCCGACAAACCATATGTTTCTGATTTTTCGCTCCTCTCACTCCGTCTCCGTGTGTGTGTGACTCGGCAGCGAAGCGTCTGTCACCGTCTCCCTCGGTCGTACGTGTCTTCTTGTGAGGTTATATTAATTTGCAGCAGCGCTCCATCGCTGCGTCGCGGCTGTGGCAGGTGGTGGAGGAGATGCAGTGAGAAATAGAAGGAAGTGGAGGTGGAGAAGCAGCGGGAGAGGAGGGTAAACCAGGGCGAACAGGCGGACAGGCAGCCGACGCATCGACGGAACCAAACGACACGCCTCCTCCGTGTTGTGTTCAGGTGTTCCTCGTAACAATCAGACTCTCGTCACCTTTGGACATTTTGTTCATTTAACTTCTTTGGGTTGTAAAGCACACAAAGCCAAGTGGCTGCTGATTCATTTAATTTCTTTATAGTTAACTCTCCAAACCTACAACACATTTATAACGGGCATTAAATATTATCTGTATCCAGATGTGTCATCTAGGTAATAAAAGCCACATGTTGATGCAAAGTGTAAACGCAACATGATCAGGTTGGTGTTCAGATCTACACATCTGAACCACATGTGGTGGCAGTCTACATCACACTGATGTGGACAGAGTGTGATCCACACTAAATGTGTTCATCCTCCATGTTTGAGTTGTTGGTTTTTTCCATTTACCTCGGGACCCGGAGGTTGGAAGTGGGAGTGATGTAAACTCTGAGCTGATCACGTCAGACAAACATGGATGAATGCTGGGAAGCCGGTTCATTTGGAATATAAACAACTTCCAAAGAAATATTTGCTTAGGTGATAAGTGTACTTGATATTTATCAGGTACAAACAGTGTCGTAACATGCAGTGGATGAAAATTTAACAATACTTGAACAATACAATGTTTTACTGACAAAATATGAAACAAATACAACAAAAATAACAGAGTTGATTCAGTTGGTGGTAGCCATATTGAATTGTTAATTCAGGGTTGGTGTGGATAATCCAACTTTATGAGCTAGAATTCTGATTTTAGGGGCATTCCTGTTGAAATTCACAACTCAGAACTTGGAAATTCCCACTTCCGGGGACAATTAGAATGCAGCATGTGAGTCAAATGTGGAAGCACAAAAAATGTGCAGCACCTTCAATATCCTCTTTGTTGAATCGGGTTGAATCCAAAAATGTCATTCCCTTTCAAGTCCCATGTCCCAATGTCCAACGTGCATATTTACAAACAACAGTTTTGGCCTTTATTGTTTATGTTGAGTCCACCTCTGTGAACACTGTATGGATTGAATTTTATTATAAAACTATTGGGTATGGATGATCGCATATTTCCCAGTGATGAGGCCAATAATTAAGGGCACAGGGTTTTCATTGACAGGTTTATCTGAGGGTCTTCAGAGTTTTATGTACACTCACACCTCATCTCCACTCACACCCCACATCTAAGTCTGTTTTTGTGTCAGATGAGCAAGCAGTGGTGCCAGTATGTCTGCACACAGAGGGTCCTCGTTTTCCTCGTTTTAGCTTCCAAATGGCTTTTCAGAAACCTGTGGGTGACATCACAGAGAATTTGTACATCTTTTACATACAGTCTTTGGTTCAGAAAGATCTGATCGCTATATGACCACAGTGCATATACACCTTCCATTAAAGGTGCTGTCTATGATGTTAGCAAACAAGCTAGTAACTAATCTTTATAGCAGTCCACTATATATGTTTAGACAGGTGACCTGCCAGTGTTTTCTGGATGAAAAAAAGCTACTTCTTTGAGAGTGGCACTAGCATCTGTTTTTCTTACCACAGGATGACCGAGGAGAGACAGTCTGTATTTCAGATCCCCTCAACAGGTAAGAAAGAACAGACATACTAGCTTGACAACTGTCATGTTGACTGGCAGGTCATCTGTTTAATCATTTATATCTGTCCGACACAAATGATCGGCTAATAGCTAGGTTGTCACCATCGTAGACTGCATCGTTATTATGCACTTTTCATGATCCAGACAACATGTCTCCATACAGATCATGTTTAATACCAGGGGTTAATGGAGATGATGTGTCTAGACTTGACCACTTTCTATATTATTTTGTTTAGTTTTATTCATTTTGGGGACTGTTACTCATTTTTTAAAGTAAAGCACTCATTTCAATTTACTATTGGGAATACCAGCGCACACTAACAGTCTTATAGCCTACATCTTTATTATTGTTTACATTTAAGGGATACATTACATTGAAATGCAATGATGTGTGGATTCATTTTAAGCGGTTGTTATGTGAGTTAATAATAAATTTTCTAACTTTGGATCCCAAGGAGATTTAATTGGTTGGTTCTTTCTGAAACAGATGGGGAAACACTGTTCAAATAAGCTGTTTGGTAATACTTAAGTTGTGTAACTACATGATATTCAAACTGAAACCTTACATGCATGGTTTAGCAAATCTGGTCACTCCATAGATAATTATTTACATGTATTGAATGCGAATCACATCCTTGTTGGGTTGGCTCCCGTGCACCACACAGCCCCTAACCCTGTGACAGAAGTTGATATTAATTTGTCATATTAGAAGTGTTTGGTGGATTAATTTCACAGATCTATTATTGACATAGAGAACACTAAGGGTTGTGGAGAAATAAAATGCTTTGGTTATCTAGAGAGGCATAAGGTATTCAGCGAAGTACTACTGTGATTAACATTTTTGGATATACATAGTGCAACCTAGACCTTCACTTTGCTGAAGTGGCTATTAACTCAAGGCTTTATCTTATTGTAGGATCGTACTGAAAGTAATGCAGAATTATTTGTGGATGTTTTTTATTAAGTGACATGACTTGCTCAGATTGCACATGATGTTAGAGTAACTATTTGTGTTTCATGATCTTTTTTTTTTCACAAATCATCAGTGAGTGGACAAATTCATTTGCGCACAGTTGAGCCATAATCAGTGATCTTGCTGCACAGAGAACTGTGGCAACAATGCCATACAGATGATGGAAGATATATAGTATCTGAAAGTGTGTACATCTGCAGCTGACACCCCATTTAAAGGTGAGAAGGGTGGAAGTCTGCTCTGATCTGCTGGAAGAGGATTTGAGAGTTGGGTTTAATGATGGTGCAAATGCTTTTTATGGAGAGTTGCTCTAACCACATAAGCAATTAGAGTGAGTTGTGTTACTTATTTCTTCAAATTATGTCCTCATTACTTGTGGCACAACCCTCATATGCATGCAGGTTAAAGAAGAATCTAAAGTTTTACAGCTTTGCACCTGTTCAGAGACCCATTACATTGTGTAGTAAAGTAGCTCTTAGTTAGCAGAAAGAGGAAACCACCCAGCAGCTACAGATTTAGAACAAACCTTGGAACAATAAACATTTGTTTAAATTATTAATCCAAATTGCAAGGTTGTGGAGTTTAAGGATTACAATTTAGACTACGGTTGCTACAGATATAGTAAACTGCATTTTCCTACTGATGGACAGGTGATAATTTGCAAAACATGTAAAATACATGCATTTTTAAAAATATGGACATCTTGAGGAATGTGGTGAAGGTGAAAACCTTTTTGTTGTTCTGTGTTCCTGTAGCCATGTGTGCAGTTTTATGATGGATTTTTGTATTGGGATTATACTGAATGTCTAGAATATGTTGTGAGTCCGCATGGCTGCTATCTTGTTTGTCGTATAAAATAGATCAACTTCCTGGTGACACAATAGTGAGATGTGTTTATGGGATGATGAAAGCAACTTTATGCAAATTTTTAACTTCGACAATATCTGGGCAACCTCTGCATACACATGTAAAACAATGTATCAACCAAATTGTTGTTTACCATTTGTGTTTTATTTCCCAGACTGCACCTGAATGCAACTCACAACCACAGGCACCTTTTTCTGAAGTGTCAGGTCAGGAACAGCAGGGGCACTCCTGTTAGGTGACGTGTCGAAAATTGAGCGTCTTTATTTGACTGTCATACTTCTATCTGAACAGCTCATATTTCAGTAATGACTGCAGCTTTACATAGAAGACACACTGTACATTATTGACATCAGCAATCCACACTGACTCACAAGAGACACAACCACAAATATCAATGTTTTGGTGTACACATACATCCTTCACTGTGATGTCTTGTCGTCATCATTTTCCCTCAGTGTGTAGTGTCATTGTTTCATTTCATCTTGAAATCCGTGAGCCAATTCTAGGCCTCCTTCACTTAATTTAACCAGTGGGTGTGCTCACGACATCGGCAAAAACTGTGGAGCACCTTATTTTTCTCTCTCACATTCATAGATTATGTGGATCAGAGAGCCACAGGCTGCATCTCAGCTTACATACACACATATAGTATGTCACACAGATAAGTCACCCATCATTCAGTTTGTCATTTGGGTGTGATCTGAATGTTCAAGTATCATCTGCTTTGCTCTAGGCCTGTTGTCATACTGGCTTCTGCAACTGTTACAGCTGCACTAGGATAATGTTCTGCAGAGGTTTTCTTTGTACTGTATGGTTAGAAAACAGAACCATACCGAAAGTGCAAGTGGGCAGGTTGTGGAAAAAAAACTGAGGTCGGAGAACTAAAATGTCAAAGATGGCCAAGTTTTGTGGGAAAAGTGAACCTGTCATTTGTTCACTAGACACAAATATTACCCATGTACACCACCAGTGATAAGATTGGACACACCTGCTCCCTTTTTTATTCTTCTTTCAGACATGCATTTACACTGAAGACATCCAAACTGTGACAGAACATGAATATAATTATGTAGTAAAAAAAAGGGAACATGTTTTAAATTTTATATCATCCGAAGTAGCCACATTTAACTTTGATGACAGCTTTGCAAGCATTCTTTCATCAGATTTATGAAATTGTCACCTGAAATGGTTTTCAATTCAAAGCTTAGTTAATTTGTGCAGTTTCTTGCCTTGAGTTGTGTTGTGCAGAAGAACAGTGGATACAGAATTAATAGTCCTATTAGTGTTACTACAACAAGTACAAATCCATATTATGCAAAGAAACACTCTGTTTAGCAAAAAGAAAAGATAGACCATCATTACTTTAAGAAATGCAAGTCAGTCAACCCGAAAAATTTCAAGAACTTTCAGCATACCCCAAATTGCAGTCGCCAAAATCATCAAACACTGGGATGAAACTGATTCTCATGAGGACCGTCCTAGGCAAGGAATGAAGAAAACCAATAGCTGCCTCTGCTGCATAGGATTTTTAGTTTGTTTGAACTGCAAGCCTCAGAAAAAGCCTATTTACAACACTACAAATAGAATTTGATGTTTTTGTAACATTTTGAATGTCTTCAGTATTATGATACAATGTTAAAAACAATATAAATAAGGAAAAATAATTGAAGGAGAAGGTGTGTCCAAACTTTTGACTGGCAGTGTACATGTCAGGTGTCTATCTGAACACCTAAATGTATATCTTTTATGACTCTTCTAAGGATTCAGATGAAATATGGTGTGTTGACCTCATTTTTTCTTTGCTCTTTAAGGCTCTCTCCGTATCTCTGACACACACTCATTTCAAAGTGAGGTGTCATCACCACCCACTTTTCATCCAAAAACACACTGATTGAACCACAGGTCATTCCCACGTGTGACCTGTGCTCACAGTCTGACACATGGCTACTGTAAACACAGAATCATGGCCATGGTCAGTTTTCTGAGAAAAACAAAATGTCAGAAATGCAGGCAGTTAGCTCATGGGCACTGAACGATGATGATGTTTCATTGATTTAAATTTTGTTAGACTGGCAAGAATGACGTGTAGAGGTCTGGGGGAAACCATAAACACTGTAATGCAAATAATGACACAAAACATCCAAAAGACAACCACCAGAATTAAATTAGCTTCTAAATTACCGGTACATGTGTGGACACACACTAGACGGGTCAAATATGTTGTATCATAGAATTTATAGAAATATTGTGTTTTGGGGTTTGATGCTCATACCTGCATTGTGGAACCTTTAAAGGTCCCTATGTTGATGCTCAAATGTATATTTGCATATGTGTCTATTAAAGCCTTCTGTACAGGTTTTGAGAAAATAATAAATAATGCCTGTTAATTTAATTTTTTCTGATTTCCTTGGTTTTACAAAGGCCTCCTCCTCCGCCACACACATGCTGATTTCGCTGTGGGGTATCCTATCCACCCACTTTTCAGCAGAAAACAGTGACTGGTTAAACTGCAGGTCATTTCCAAGCTGACCTAGGATCGTATTCTGACACAAGACTACTGTAAACACAGAATAGTGCACTTTACATGGATAATTTTATGGGAAAATGCGGTCAGGAATGTGGCCAATTGTGCATGGGGCAGAGCTAATTTTAGTTTAAATGTGTCTGATTTTAAGTTGTGACACTGGGTGGGACTAATGTGCTTTAGCTTGACTATGAGTTATTAGGACTTTTGATGTAAAAAGTCACAAAAAATCTTAGTGACGTTTTCCCATTGTGGATCTTGTTGTGAGGATTTCTCAGGATTCATCACTGAGCAAATTCATGTTTTCACTGTTTTTATTTTACAATCCCAATTCCAAAAATGTTGGAACATAAATAAAATGTAAATAAAACCAGAATGCAATGATTTGCAAATAGCATAACCCCATATTTTATTCCCAGCAGAACATAAACAACATATCAGATGTTGAAACTGAGAAATTTTACCATTTCATGGAAAATATGAAATCATTTTAAATTTGATGGCAGCAACACATCTCAAAAGAGTTGGCACAAGGGCACCAGAAGGCTGTAATTAAAAAGTACTGTAATTAGCACAAATTAAAACTACTTGAGGAGCATATGACAACTAATTAGGTTAAATGGCAACAGGTCAGTAACATGACAGGGTATAAAAGGAGTGTTTTAGAGAAGCAGAGCCTCAACTATCCGTATATTTCTGTTGCTCATAAGTCAATTGCAAACTGTTATAAATAACCTGACATCTTCCAGCTAAAATACAACCTAATGCTGTTGCCTAAAAACTTTGAATGTTAAACTATAAAGACTGCAGAGATCAGTGGGGATACATTTTACCTGATGGCTGTTATATAAATGCCAGTACTTTTAGTCTGGTGCTTTTTAAGTGCACCATATATACCGTATTTTCCGCACTATAGGGCGCACCGGATTATAAGGCGCACAGTCCAAAAATGTCACATTTTTTAATTTTTTTTCCATACATAAGGCGCACCGGATTATAAGGCGCACTTGCGTCATGC
>JAQQAE010008455.1:0-15205 GCA_029823295.1 Pseudamia nigra | reverse complement strand
TAATAAACAATTCACATACATATTTTATACTGTTTACTCCTTTAGAAAGAGTCTGGGTTTGAGAGCTCGTGTGTGTGTGTGTGTGTGTGTGTGTGTGTGTGTGTGTGTGTGTGGGGCTATTTTCATATTGAATTTAAAATGTGGTCTGTCTGTCCGTCCCAGAAGGAAATTCACAATGTAAATGTATGTACTGTAATGTGTGTTTTTAAATGTTTATATATGAATGCTTTTAAAGCACTTTGTTACTTTTATGTATGAAAAGGGCTCTACAAATGAGATTTGATTTGTTGCCCTTCAAAGTGTTTTGACACTAGTGTTTTAAAGTTCTCATACTGTTAAAATTTACCTTTTTTATAGGGCTTAAGGGTTCATATAAACTGTGGTGTAAAACAAAAGCTGTGACAATATGAACTTTACTATCAGTCCTGAGAAAAGCTCACAGAATGGACAACAGGGAAAACAAGCCATTTTGTATGTTTGGAAGTCAAAACCAATCATAGTCAAGTTGAAGTGCGCTACCCAGCCCCTGTGAGCCAGCAGACGCCACAAGTTACAACCAAGCTAAAACTGTGGCGTGTTTCCACCATTGATGGGTAGATATTGGTGGACAAAGTGACATCACCTGAACAGCAGTTTTGGGCCAATCAGGGTGTCACTTCCTGGATGACATTTTTCAGCCAAAAACAGGATATAGTCATATTTGGACAAATGGTGCGCAGCTACTGGCGCATAATATGTCAGGGGTCTCATGGGTAAGCTAATGCTAACCACTAACTTACTGATGCAGTAAAACTAAGTGTTGATGAACAAGGTCATATTTCGCTGTTGTTGGTGTAAACACTTACCCACAACTACAGTTGAGCGTGAAACTGTGCTCTATTGAATAAATAGAAGATACAGTAGTCAGACTCCATTGGACACTTGAGTTCCCATAGCAACATGTCAATAAAACACCAGCACAGCAGGGATTTGTTTGATTATTTGCTTGATATCTTAATAATGGTTCAAAAAGTTAAAGATGGACCACCGGATCACTTATTATAGGGGCCAAATAAACTATTTGAGACCATGACGACTCATAAGAAAAATGTATTCACTTAGTATTTCAACAGAGAAATCCAGTGTAACTCTATGGGAGTCGGGGCTTCTTGGAGTCTAGTGAATGGTACCCCAGCGGCCAACGGCAGTATTACAACTTAAAGTTACTTCCCCATTGGTGTCACTGTACAGATCCAGTCATTGCCCACTAGTTTCCACTCTACTTTTTGTCAGCACATGATCCCAGGTCACCTAGGGAATGACCTGCTGTTCATCAGACCAATGCCTTTTCTGATCAAAAGTGGGCAGGTACAGCTCCCCTTAATAAAATTAATGCCTGTGTGACTGCATTACAAAGAAGCAATCAGAAAAACAAAAGAAAAATCAGATCAACAAAATGTAGCTTGCCAACCCCCATATAGATGTCTTTAATACACATATATTAACAGTATAGGTATAATTGTACAGATATAAATTGTTGAGAGATGGGCCCTTTTTAAAGTGTGTAATTGAACCAGTATTGCTGCTCAGATATTTATTAGTCTTGTCATTTAGATGTCAAATGAACACTGTTTCAAATATGAGCTCTGTAAATATTAGCTGTGATTTTGCTGCTTTGTGATCTGGTCTGATGGCTGTGTGTGTGTGTGTGTGTGTGTGTGTGTGTGTAACCCCTGCAGCAGCTGGAGAGCCTGGTGTGGGAACGTTCTGGTAACTTGTTTGTCAGTTCACATAATGATGGGGGCTACTCCGTTTGGCCTGTTACCAACGGCAACACGTGCATTCAGCAGCCAGTCTCCTCCACTATACCATATGGTGAGAATGCAGACATAACACACACAGCTGAGTAACACTTGTGATTATGGCTCAAACTAAAGTCAGGTTTTATGTGTCTGTCCTGTTAGGATCATTGTAAGAACGATTCAGATAATGCCAAGAGTCCAGACTAAGAAGAGTGAATTATTTGCCTGAGATTTTTCTCTCTTGACTCTTAATCACATTACTTCTGCCTTTTTAGCACTAAAATCCTGGAATCTTAAAAAGGCTTTAGTTTGACTAGTGTCTGAGTCTTGTATTTTGCTTTATGGCTGTCTCTCTCAGGTCCATTTCCCTGCAAGGCCATCAACAAGATCCTGTGGAGGACAACAGAGACGGGGTATGTGCTTATGCCATAAGCTAGATTTGGTGTATCACAAATCCAAAAGTTCCTGCTTCGAAAGTAAACAGTTTAAAACTTAGTGTATATTGTATTCTACTACGTTGCAGTTCTCCAATGTTGTTGTACAGTGGAGGGATGCCCAGAGCCAGCTACGGTGACCGCCACTGTCTGACAATTCAACAGGACAAAGATCACGTCACTCTAGACTTCACATCCAGAGTCATCGACTTTTTCACTGTCCACAACACAGAGCCAGAGAAAGGTGTTTGACTCATGTAGAGACTCCAGCTCCATGTATGGTATGTAATGGCCAAAAATACACTTAAAAATTCTGTATTGTTTTTCCCTTCTCCATGCAGAGTTTGACAACGCATCAGCATTGGTGGTGTTACTAGAGGAAGAGCTGGTTGTAATTGACCTGCAGACCCCTGGCTGGCCCACTCTGCCCACTCCATATCTGGCTCCTCTGCACTCTTCAGCCATCACCTGCTCCTGCCACATCTCCAGCGTCCCTCCCAAACTGTGGGAGCGGCTGGTCAACGCTGGCAAAGCACAACAGGGCAAGCAGCAAGCACACAGGGTGAGAAGCAACATAGTTTGATAGGATACATTCAGTGAGTCACTGTGTGGACATCAGTGGTTGCTGATTATTGGGTTTTTGTGGATCTTTTTAAGAAGTCTAAAATTTGACCAGAGAACATTGTATGCTTGGTTGAAAACATTTAAGAACACAAATTTGAAGACTGACACTTTTTGAGGCAAATGCTCAAATTAGTCAAACCGTAGCAATAAAGTACCATCAAAAAACTGGCATTACTCAGTGTTATTCTTTACTCATTTCAGTAGAATCATCAGTGTAATGCTAGTGAGATCCAATTACTATGAATTTAGTTGTATTTGCAATGATTGTAAAGATTTAAATGTACCGTAACCTGTTGATTTTCCCCATGAAATGTAAAACCGACATAGTGGGAACTGCTTGTATTGACTGAATAGCCTTGTACAGATTCATTGCTATGTAAATGTAAATGCGGTTTAAATTTTACACATAGTCATGCACTAGTCCACTTCACCTGTGTTTTTTTTATATTTGAGGTTGCATCTTAAATTCATGTGTTGTGTGTGTTTTTTTTTTTTTTTTTTTTTTTTTTTTTTTAAATCAAACGCAACAAAACGAGGTTGAAGCCTCTGATCAGTAATACCCTGTGATATAGAATACCTTGTGCTGTGGGCAGAAGAGTCAGCAAGGAGCCTGAGAGGACGATTGAATTTTTCATAAACGTTTAGTGTTTAGAAAGTGCTCACAGAGGCAAATGTCAAACTAATGCTGCGTTCACACTGCTTAATTTCAATCATGGCCATAAGCAGCCAAGTGGAAAAAACCTGTGCAACCTTTAATTCTCAAAGAAATTTGGTAAATCATACAGTTACATCATCATGTATATGTTGTATGCATGTGACAGCACTGACCAGCCATAACATTATGACCACTAACCGATGAAGTGGTCATGATGTTTATATTGCTCCAATGGCTTTTATCAGTGGGTGGATGTATTGAGCAGCAAATTAACATGTAGCTCTTGAAGCTGTTACATTGAAAGCAGCAAATTGGTTAAATTAAGATCTGAACAATTTTCACATTATACTGGGCCATGCATCTATAAACCTAACAATCTTGTTGTGTGTTCCAGTCTGCAGTGGATAGTACCTCAACAACATTGGTCTAGAGTAGAGGCTGACCGATTATCAGTGCTGATTTTTGGAATTTTGACGCATATCGGTTTTGGTGTGTTTTGTGTTTTTTTTTTTTTTTTTTTTTTTTTTTTTAAAGTCCAATGGGTCGATGTCAAGAAATCAATTAAACTAGGTTATTTTGGCTCAGCCGCCCCTCTCTCTTTCTCTCTCCTGCCACTTCTGTCACATTGTTCTGCCCACCGCACCATCTGATTAGTGAAACAAGCCATAGTATGCATAAGTCACACACGGCAGAGAAGTAACGTTTTCTCGTGTGGACAAGCTCCGGAGAGCAACCGCGTGTCGGAGGTAAATGCAGAAAACTCTCCCGAAATTGTAATAAACATCCCGGTGATCTATATCTACTAACGTTACAGTGTGCAGCGGAGTAAACATTATCTCCCACTGTTTACTTAAGTACCTCCTGACATATCTGTGAATTACTTGAAAGAAGGTGCTGATAATATCGACAGGCAAACAGTCCGTGATGGTAAAAGCGTGTG
The DNA here is from genome assembly GCA_029823295.1 of Pseudamia nigra. Lineage (NCBI taxonomy): Eukaryota > Metazoa > Chordata > Actinopteri > Kurtiformes > Apogonidae > Pseudamia > Pseudamia nigra. Next base: position 10,771 of record JAQQAE010008455.1, on the reverse strand, counting down.
TGTGAGAGATTTGAGAGAGAGCGTGCAAAAAATTCACTTGTATTATTGTAGGGAAACAGGTTAAAACACGCTACACAGTGGTGCAGTGGGCAGCACTCGTGCCTCACAGCTAGAAGGTCCTGGGTTCAATCCCAACACTGGGCGGTGGGGCCTTTCTGTGTGGAGTTGGCATGTTCTCCCCGTGTCTGCGTGGGTTCTCTCCCACAACCAAAAACATGTACTAGGTTAATTGGCTACTCTGAATTGTCCATAGTTGTAAATGCAAATGATTCTCTGTCATGAGGTCTCAGCCTCAAATTGTGAAGCTCCTAGAGATAATCAGTGATTATGATTGGCACAATACAAATAGAATTGAATTGAGGCTGATTAGTTTTTACCATAACATTAGTTCACCGATCTGGCTCTAAACACTCAGCAGACTATGTCTTATCAATGGGGCGAATGTATGTAATGTGGAGAATAGTGTGTGGTTGCGTGAAAGTCACACGAAAAACTCCACAGCTCACGACTACTACAATAACTTGAGTCTAGGATCCATGCACTTCTGGAACTATTTATTTTCTATTGGTTTGGTTAAATAAACATGCTTCAGGCATTTAAACCAAGTTAAGTGTTTGTAGTATTCAACATTTTTACACCAATTTTTACACTTTTACTGCAAATGAATATCAGCTTCAAATATCAGTTATCGGCCTCCTTAACTACTAATGATCTGTATCGCCCTGAAAAACCCATATTTGTCAATCACTAGTCTAGAGATGAACAACCGAATTTCAGTCCAACTGAGTATTTATGAATTGTGTTGTAAAAACAGGTTAGATTCATGAAGGCCCAAGATCACAACTCACAGGATTTGAAGTATGTGTCACTGCAATGTGTAATGTACTGCCAGTTATTACCGCAGCTTTCAGAAGTCTGGTAGAGCTCATGTCTGAGTTAGAGCTGTTCTGGCATCAAAAGGAGGTCTTGGAGATATAACATTTGGAGATTCTTTGACCCACTTGTCTTCACATCACAACTTGGTCCTTGTCTAGGTTGTTTGCATCCTTACACTACCCGTGTTTTCTTCCAAATACATCGACTTCAAAGACTAAATATTCACATGCAACTTCATATAGCCTGCCCACTTACAGGTGCCAGTGTAATAAGACAATTGACATTATTACCACCTAACCCGCCGGTGATAATGTTACGGCTGATTGGTGTAGATATCTCTTTAGTTACCAACCGCTTAAGGTAAATGAACTTCATTACTGCTAATAAACTAAATGATGCTTTTACAGACTGATGACAAATTTAAATGTTATAATAATCTTTGGCTTATAGTGATTAATTTGACCTGCACATGATCTCTAAGTGGTTTCTCTTAATATGTTAAGATTTTGTTCATGTCATTACTTTTGTAATACCATTTCCATTGTATTAGAAACAACCTGTTTTGTACTTTTATAAAGAGACTGTGCAGCTTTTGGCCCTGCATGGCAGGATTATTGTACAATAAATGAATTTGCTGTGTAAATGGATCTATTCGTAGTTGTAAGGACATTGAATTACAAAAACCTGATATTTATGTAAGTAGCTTACCCTGAGAGCACCTTAAACCGCATGTGGCCAATAGCCAGGCTGCCCATGCATGTCCTTTTAAGGTCACCACTGTTACTGAAAAGCAAGTTGAAATTTGAGTTTAAAATGGATCCTAGTGGAGACTATTTGCATTTAAATGGATCTTATTAGTTGTGGTCGTGGTGCATTTGAGTTCACAGGCCAGCAGCTGCAATGAGGAAGCTCAGACACATTTGACCATCAGCCTGCTGTTGGTGTGTTAACTTTAGGAGCAGGTGAAGGCAGTTAGAAGCTTTACACAGGCTTTGTAGCTTAGATCAGCTGTTTGATCAGCAGCAGATTACACCAACACACAGACACGCGCCCAGCTGGCACACTTGTAAATCATCGGTGTCTGCCTGTGGGAGGCCAAACCGGAGAGATGGTTCCGTAGCAGAGCAAACAACAAAAACACTGAGCTGCAAAAGCCAAAATGTGTATAGTTACTTTTTTTTGTTTTTTCCTTTACACATGCTAATCTGTATGGACATGCCTTTGCGTCAGTGCCAAAAAAATTCAAGCTGAGGTCATAAGATGGAAGGAGTCAAGAAATATGGACCTGTTTAGTCAAATTCAATATGTGAAATTTTTCTCTTTCAGCCTTTCCAAACCTACAGTGTCCTAACTCTACTCCAATCTTTCTTTTTATGCAGAGTTGGCCCATATGTGGAGGAAAAAACCTGGCACCCCCACCCAAACAACAAGAGCTGCTATTGACGGGGTATTTTACACAAACACACAACCAGAAACATTTACAGCCTGCAGGTGGATTCAGTTAGGGATTTTTTTTTGTACCAATCTGGCATAAATCTGATGCTTCGTAGAAAGTGGAAGTGACTAAATACTGCATCAGGATGTCTTTTTTTTTTTTTTTTTTTTTTTTTTTTTAAGTCCCAATCTAAACCACATGGACATCCTGCAGCAAACCCAATCTACAAGTGACTCTTCCTGAAACTTAAAAACTGAAATTTGTTATCAAAGGACAAATCATATTTCAGCTGACGTCATATCAAGAGCAGAATAAATTGTATTATGAAAGGAACTATGGGAAAAACTTTGAGATCATTTACTTAAAGTAGAACAACTACAAATACTCAACTGCATTCAAAGCCATATTCAGGTTAATAAAAAGTGTTGCATCAACAAACTGTACAAAAACAGTTTCAAGAAAAGTAAAAGTGGCTGTCAGGGTTTCACCCTTACCCATGATGTTTTTCAGTTCATATTGCTGCTAGATGTATATCTATGCTAAAACTGACAGCTTTGAGTGTTTAATATTGAATATTGTGGGTAGCTTAATGTATAACTAGAAAGCACTCAGAGCACAGACCTCCGCCAAGGCAGCCTAGTTTCTCTTCATACAATTGTTGGGATATGACAATGAAAACACATTACCCTCATGATTGGACTCTTTGACCATGAAAACCTACCATTAGCATTTGGAATTAATTCAATTTGATTTTATTTGTATGGCACCAATCATAATTGTCGATTATCTCTAGGCGCTTCACAATTCGAAGCAGAGGCCTCATAACTACACAGAGTAAACCCAACAGAACCACTGCGAGCAAGCCTAGGGCGACGGGGGGAGGAAAAACTTCTTCACACACACATCATTACTACTTCAGTAATTATTCACGAAATAAAATGAAAAATGGTTTTCTTCTGGATTGAACTCCATAAATGTTGAAGATGCGTCAAATCCATAGACACATTAACTAAAATGTAGTGTCATCCTCATGTCATTATCATTATTTACTACCTTGCAGTAGTTATTTTTCCTCAACCCCGGTAAGTATAAGCATTCTGGATCACTAAATCTAAAGTATTGCCCACATCTGGATTAAACTTTGCAGTTTGATAAAAATATTTTGTTATTCTATTTTTTTATTTATGTTTTTGTTACATTTTTTGGGTGTTATTTGTGGTGTTAACAATGTTGAATTTGGCCCTATCTCACAATGGTGAAGAATCCCTTAAAAAATCTTCTGGATGCAGACAATGATCCAGATCACTCCCAGAACCTCATTAGTCCTTGTGCCATATCTGTCCAGTAAGTCAGTAGAGTAGAGCATGTTTTGTACTGTATGTGTGTATGCAGAACTAAGACATGCTGCAAATGCTGTGCCAGGGAGTGCAGTCAGGCTGAGAGAGCAGGTAATGACCAGGTGCCCTTGTATTGCAGCACACGCTCGGTCTAGGTGTGGCTGATGAGACTCCGCCTGCAAAATACTGAACAGAGGGGCAGAGTGTCTGGAGTAGGCGGGGTTGTCACATATGTTTTGAATAAATGGATAAATTAATTAATCAATGAGGAGAAAAATGTAACCTTGTTGGCTGAGGTAATGAAGGTCGGTCTGAAAAGCCTCATGAACTTTGAATGTGCGCTAACATCGAACTCTAGGGGAGAGTAAAGCTAACCTGTCTCACAACGGTCCAAACCCAGCTCACGCTCCCCATTACTGGCTGAACCATCCAGTGCATAGTCAATTCTGCTTCAGTGATGAGAAGTACCGACATCCACAGATCAAAATGCCATTTCTGAGCAATCCTGAAAATTCAGTTTATAAATTTTCGAGTTATGTTGTGAACAAACCATAGACTGTATATATTAGTGAACAAAGCGACTATGACATTACCCATTGGTTTTTAAGCAGATATTTTGAGACCAATCAGGATGTGATTTCCTGGATGACAGTTGGGTGCCAAAAACAGGATGTGACGATATTTGGAGAAATGGTGGCTGAGCTATAGGAGCGTAGTACATCAGGGGTCTTATGGGTAAGCCAATGCTAGCCACCAGTTTACTGACTCTGTAAAACTTCACCAAGAATTGCCAAACAATGTCATATCACATTGTTAGTGTAAACACTTACACTCAACTGCAGTTGAGCGTATCTTGGGTAAAACTAAGCTCTATTGAATAAATTGAAGATATCAGTCCGACTCAGACACCAGCGAGTCACGTTACCATAGCAACCTGTCAATCAAAATGTCAGCACAGGAGTGATTTGTCAGATTATTGGCCCTAATATCTTAATAACGGAGATGAAGATAAAACACCAGATCATTTGTTAGAGGCTTCACATAAAACGTACAAGCCCCAGTGGTCAACAGTGGTATTACAACTTTCAGCGATTTCCACATCAGCCTCGATGTGCAGCCTCTGTCATTGCCCACTTCTTTAAACATACAAATCTGTTTTAGTTTTTTATTGCTGTATATAACGACTCCATTACTAAACGTGTGTTTAAATTGTGTATCTTGCCAGGCACGAGGATGGCACCGTGCGTTTCTGGGATGCGTCAGGTGTCGCTCTCACACCCCTGTACAAACTCAGCACAGCTAATGTCTTCCACACCGACTGCGACCCGTGTGAGGACCATCAGGACCCTAACGACGACCCTGACATGCAGCAAGAGGAGGAGTGGCCTCCATTCCGTAAGGTGAGACATGCATGTGTCCAAGAAAAGGAAATTAGAATTAAGAGTTAAATGTTTTCCCTCAAGATCAGGCACAGGATCTTATTTTACAGGCTGTGGTGTGTGTGTGTTTTTTATATGCACACAAACCCCCCCACACACACACAGTCAGATGGGTCTGTTACATTACATCTGTGGCCTCCTTTTCCCATCTGATTGTTTTCATGTGTTTGGTTTCGAGACAGGCCCACCCCATTGTTACTAGAACTTGAGTCTAATTCTCTTTTAATAGCCTGTTTTTTGTGCAGAATCGCATTTAAATGAAGCGATGCACGCCAGGAAGCAGACTTTCATGTCGGGGGAGTCTCGCTTCAGTAGACACTGACAGGAAATGGAGATGGATCATGAAGCAGATGCTTGAAGAATATTTACATGAAAGGGTTTTATCATTTAAGCACATCTGAAATCTCATCTACAGTAAAGGGAAGAGTTCCCTTTTGCTTTTCAGTGGATTTTTTTCCAAGAATCTGAATTTTATACCTGGTGTGAGGATGTAGGGGTTTTTTTTGGTACAGAAATTTTCTTCAGTGTAAATAAAGTCCAAATCTTGTGCACTTTAAGCATCATAAATTGAAGCCAAGTTCTGTCCACACACCTTTTCCTCCTGTTTTCCCACTCCTGCTACTCTCCTTTTCTTCTTCTTACTCCACTTGCTCCCCCCACCTTTCCTCATGTATCCTGTGGTAACGGAGCTGCATGTTCAGGAATGTGGCCCTCATATGGGATGAAGAGCCTTTCCCTTTTTTCCCTCCGTAATGAAAACCAGAACCATCATCCCACTCTCTCTGTATGTATGTGTTACTGACCAACTTCTCCTACTCCTTGTTTCTCCATGACACGGCTCCCATGTGAGCAAAGATTCTGCTGGCATTCCTACTGTGTGTGAGGGGCAGATTAATGTGCATGTTTTGCCAAAGTTGCATGAATGAGAGGAGGGGTTGTTGTGGCATTTGGTTGAGAATGAAAGTAGTGATTAGAGGAGGAAAACCGCTTTAAGAGGGCATCGGTGTGCCTGAACTTGTTTTGTGGTAATGTTAAAATAAATATTCAGAATGAGACAGAACTATTTTGGAAAATGCAGTGCTGCATCAGGATGTGTAGTCTGCTGGGGTTTCCAAAGACTGAACCTGTGGAGATGGAACCCAATTAGCATTTGATGTTGTGGCATTCATCATTATTTGAGGACACGGAAGTTAGAAACTACCTTATGTTCTGTGGAAGGTTAAAAAGAAAGGCGCCCGAGTACATGCATTGGAAAAACTTGTACATTAGTTGAAAATTTCATATTTGGGAGGCAAATATTGTACTCTTTGTACTACTAAGTCTGTCTGTGAGTCCTGACAGCTTGTGCCCTCAGGAAGGAGGTTTTTCTGTGCCCCAATGTAGAACAAACGGACTGAAACTCTTATTTATGTGACTGTGCCTTTTTGACATATGTACTGTTTTCTCGAGGTGCGTGTTTGTGTGCTGCTGACTCTAAAGCAAATTTCCCTTCAAGGATAAAGTTTATCGTGAGCTTTTTGTCAGACTTTGCATAACAGATATGATATGCTTTTTAAAGACTACACATTGGTGAGGATTAAGACAATGGTATCCATGATTTTTGGCTTCTGAGTGAAGAAAGAAAAACTTTTAATGTAAGATGATGTGAAATAAAACCATATGAGGAGCTCATAAGGAAAAGTAGTAATTTTAGTGGAGCCGTAAAAACTCGTACATCTGAAATGTGAACCCAACAACACTGTGCTTTTCTAAGACATCAGGAGACAAAAAGGTCCCAAAACCCTGATTTGATATTTTAAATCAGTCAAATTTTCATTTTCGGACACCTTGGTGACTCGTGATAGTACTACATGCTTCATGCCTAATTGCAGTGGCCTGGGTTTGAATCCAGCCCACTGCCTTTTGCTGCATGTCTCTCCCACAGTCTTCTCCCATCTTTCCTATGTGTCTCTACTGTATCTGTCATTCAAAGGGTAAAAGCCCAAACATAAAATTAGAAATAATTTATTAAATTTTTTTTAACTAAAGCTGTTAAATCATTAGTGCAGAAAGTAGAATATTTGACTTTAAGATGTGGTGAACTAGAAGTATATTGTAACATGAAAAGCACAAACACTCTGAAGTGTTGACCTTCAAACCAAATCCACCTCCAGCAACATCACTAACATGCTGCCACAAACTCCAGTATCACTATTAACAATCTAATGATATCTTATCAGTCAGATAAGCTGGCAGATAAACACCATTTTCAACTACATTTTGCTACTAACATATATGCAATTTTGCTGCAGGGCTTTTACTTGTATTGGAACATATTGACATCGCTGTCATGTTACTTGTACCTCAGTAAAAGGACTGAATTGCTGCCACAAGTTTTGAAACCACCAAAGAGGACAGGACATGTTCATCTGTTCAGGAGCCTGCTTTGACATGCCAGTTGTAAGGATGGTTACATTCCACAAATCATCATATGAACACAATTTCCTTCCGGGGTCTGCAAGCCTGTGGCTCCAGGGCCACATGTACCTTTTTAGTCCCTTCCAAGTGGCTCCTGTGGCTTTGTTCAGAGATAGAAGTAGCGTAATAAATCAAAAATAAGCACTAAATCAACAAAAAGATGGAAAACAATGAATTGGATAATGAACAAAACATATCAAGTAAATGAACAAGACCAAGAAAATGAACAAAAATAAGCAAAATAATGAACACAATTGGTACAAAACGGAACAAAATAATCCACAGCATCAACAAAATAAGGGATCTGAGTACAAATGAACAAAAAAGACCAAAATAAGCAAAATGATGACCAACATGTATTTTTATTTTCTTTCTAAAATTGGCTCTTTAAATTGTGACGGTTGCTGACCCCATAATTATGCAGTGAACTCCAGCTTCTTGTGCCTGTGTTTGTAGGTTGGCTGTTTTGACCCTTACAGTGATGACCCCAGGCTGGGCATCCAGAAGATTAGTCTGTGCAAATACAGCAACAAGCTGGTGGTGGCTGGAACGGCTGGACAGGTAAATATGACTCATGACTTTCCATCCTGTAAACCAGTAGTGAAATGAAAATTGGTTGAACTGGTTGTTGATTCCATCCTTCTAGGTGATCGTGTTGGGTTTGAGTGACGAGCGGTCAGACCACCTGGTGGACCTGTCTGTGGTTGATCTACTGCAGGACAGGGAGGGCTTCACATGGAAGGGCCATGACAGGCTGGAGCCACGGCTTAAACCCGCCCCCTTCCCTCCAGGCTTCCAGCCACTGGTGCTGGTCCAGTGTCTGCCCCCTGCCTCAGTCACTGCAGTGGCGCTGCACGCAGAGTGGAACCTGATCGCCTTCGGGACGAGTCATGGATTTGGCCTGTTTGACTACCACAGACGAAATGCCGTGCTGGCCAGGTTAGCATTTTCCAGGATACGGTTCAGAATTTTTGGTGTTGATCGAACAAAGAAAGGCCAGAAAGGAAATTCATGTGTAGTGATTATGTATTTTTATTATTTTATACATTGGTTTGTCTTTTTTATAATGTGTAAGAAAGTTCACTGTAAAAAAAAAAAAAAAAAAGACAAATTCACTTATTTAAATCCAAAATGAACACTCTTTCCCCAGATGTACTCTGCACCCTAATGACTCATTGGCAATGGAAGGCCCCCTTTCAAGAGTCAAGTCCTTAAAAAAGTCTCTAAGGCAGAGCTTCAGACGTATCCGCAAGAGCAGGGTGTCTGGGAAGAAGCGTGCGATTTCCACACCCACTAGCAAGGTAAACAGCTGCCTCTTTTGGTCTTAGATGCATGTGCGATTTTCCAAAAAGTACTTCTTTACCAAGATTCCCCTTCAAAGTCTTGTTGTTTTACAGGTTTATTCAGATTCAAGTTTCACACAAGCAGCCCCCAAACCCTTGTATCCTTTTTGAGTTATTTACAGCATTTGTAACGCTTTGTGTAAATCTGTGTGTGTGTGTGTGTGTGTGTGTGTGTGTGTGTGTGTTATCCAGGTTCAGGAGGCTAACGCTGCTCTAGCAGAGCAGGAAGAAGTGGCACCGGTGCAGCGAAGAATTGAACCACGGTCAGCTGATGACTCACTATCTGGAGTTGTCCGATGTCTCTGCTTTGCTGACACCTTTCTGCGTGATGGTGTGTTTGCATGCTGTTTTGAATTATAGAAGAATTTATCAGAATCTGCATTGCTGTAATCTAGTGTCCTCTCTGTCTCCCAGGTACACATCATGGCCCTACACTGTGGGCAGGCACCAACTCGGGCAGTGTGTACGCCTATGCTCTGGAGGTACCCGGTGTGGGAATGGGCCGTGTATGTGACAGGGGAGGTCCGAGTGAGAGCAGCGTCTGTGTGGAGGCAGTGTTGGGTAAAGAGATCCAGCTAATGCATAGAGCCCCTGTGGTATCGATCTGTGTTTTGGATGGACGGGGGAAACCGTTACCGGATCCATATGAAGCCTCTCAGGACCTCGCCATCGCACCTGATATGACCAATGCTCACTCTGTCCTGATCGCCTCAGAGGAACAGCTGAAGGTAAAGGCTGAAAATAACCAATATATACATATTAATCAGTCTGACAGTATGAATGACTTTTTCCAATCGTCTTTCTAGGTGTTCTCGCTGCCTAAGGTGAGCGCAAAGACAAAGTTCAAGTTGACAGCGCATGAAGGCTGTCGGGTGAGGAAGGTAGCCCTGGTGGTCTTCAGTTCCACTGCTCAGGAGGACTACAGCGAACATACATTGGTGTGTCTGACCAACCTGGGTGATATGCATCTCTTTAACATCCCTGGGCTCCGACCACAGGTAGGCCTGCAATTGGACATAAAAGTTAAAACAAAGATAACTTGCAAAGTGTTTTAATGATTGATTTGTGTGTCCGTAGGTACGCTATGACTGCATCCGTAAAGAAGACATCAGTGGAATCGCATCTTGTGTGTTCACCAAGAATGGACAGGGTAAGGAGAAAATATCTTTTTTTTTTTTTTTAAAGTGCTGCCAAACAGTTTCTCAACAGTCAAAGTGCTATTTTAAAGCATCTCTTCAAGTAGTTAATGTTGATGTCCTTGAACATGGAATGGAGGCACATGGTTGTTCAGCCTGTAAATCTGCAATGTGAGCAGTCAGAGCCAACTTGATGTCTGTGATGTGTAATGTATGCAACCTGCTGCCCTGGTATCTCTCCTGGTAGAATGTGCACAGCAGCAGTCAGGGTTTGAATCCTGCTGGGATCACTGCCGCATGTAATCCTCTCTCTAGTGCATTTCCTGTCTAAATGGCAAACAACCTAAAGGAACAATAATACTACTGCAGAAAATGTCTGCAAGACTAAATGTCCCTCCACTAGCAATGTATGTCACTATTGTCACACTTAACATGCTGCATAAAATCACAAACTAAACTTGATTTGATTCAGTGTAAAGAGAGAAAGCAGACATAATGAGGGGTCTTCTTACCAGCAATGTATTGCTGGTGCAGGTTGACTGACCACTAAAAATGTTTCCCTATAACCTGCTATCTGGCCCTACTTCTTCTTTTCCTTTCGGCTGTTCCCTTCAGGGGTCGCCACAGTGAATCATCTGGCTCCATCTCACCCTATCCTCTGCATCATCTTTTCTCACACCAACTACCTTCATGTCCTCCTCCACCACATCCATAAATCTCCTCTTTGGTCTTCCTCTAGACCTTCTGC
>JAQQAE010008454.1:0-15205 GCA_029823295.1 Pseudamia nigra | reverse complement strand
CGAGGGAACAGAGCAAGATGGCCACAGTTGGAGGAAAAAAATTTAACAGTGGGTTATTGAACAGAGAACCGCAGGTAGAAGCGTCTCCACTGTCTCTGTTCGACTCAAAGCAACAGCGGTAGCACGCAACATGCAGGTTAACGCCTTTCAAGGAGGTTCTTCTTGGTGCGCCCCATGTATGGAAAAAAACATAAATAGATCGTTCATTGATGGTGCACCTTATAATCTGCTGCGCCTTATGGTCTGAAAAATACGGTATGTTTTTTCACAGTGTGGATGTCTTCAGTATTAATGTTGAAAACAGAAACAAAAAAAGGAAGGAGAAGGTGTGTCCAAACTTTGACTGGTAGTGTGGGTCTGCAAACTTAAAACTGGAAAACTGTTAAATTGTTAACTTTCTCTGTACATCATCAACAATTATTTCCAATCTGATCATTAAGAGTGCAACCAGCAGTGAAGCCCTGTAGACTTGTTGGCGTTGGTGAGTGTCGGGGGCCAGGTTTGAGGCCCCAGCCAGCTCAAGAACCAGAGGAGGGTTGTTTATAGAAGCAGAGACATTCAGGAGGAACCTATCTTCTGGGCTGATCCCAGGAGCTGGACCTAATTAGAAACAACTGGTTGAAATTCACTTCAATGGCTACACAGATCTTTCTTTTTATGTTGCTTGGCCGGTCCTGCACGTTCATCAGCTGCACCTCGAGGCTCATCTCCATCTCTTAAGTCTCCTTTGGCTGAGCAGTGTTTGTGGATTTCATGGATAGTAAAAAGAAATTTGAGTCGCACCACCTCGACTCTCCCCTGCGTTATCTTTTCCTGCTCACACTCACACATACATACATGTGTCTTGTCTTGAAACAACAGGCCACAATCACACTTGTCAGGTCAAATCTGTTTTCAATTGGCTCTGGACTTTCATGTGTTTAGACCTCACCCTGTTTGCTTTTGAGAAACATTACATCATGAACCTGGTTTACTGTAGGTGCCTTGTAGCGCTTGAATCTCTCACCCCGTTTGTGTTTGGAGTTGAGTCAGTTATCATTAGCGATGAGATCACGGCGAGTAGAAAAGGTGCCACTGCTGCAAAAACCACAAAGCTGGATCCAGTGATGACCTGCTGCTACAACATCCATATGGTGATTACATGTCTGGCAATACTGCATTCTGGCCCACGCAAACCCAGACGTGAACCCCTCCAAGCTTTCAAGACAATCTAATCCTGTCATCAGACCATCTCATAAGGGAGTTCCTCATTCAATTGGCATCTGAATGTTCCCTTTCAGAGGTGCACTGGCAGAGACAGCTGCTCATATTTGAACCAGGTGGAGTTTCATGTCAATATTTCTCATAATACAGACTAAATAATCATGGCACTGACTCTTCATTGCTTTTACGGCACAAATTCTGCCCTAACAATAGTGTTAGTGGTAAAAATACGTTTCAAATTTCAGGAATGCAATCTCACCTGACACCTTTATTAATAGTGAGACGTCTGTAGAAATATATTGAGAGAGCGAGAATTTGAGAAAGCGATTGTTGTAAAATTGATGTGGAGATTTACCACGCACAGGATGGATGGATTCCACGAGTTACATATACAGTACGTAACATAGCAGGCCTGCATAGAACCTCAAGTCAGACACTTGCTGGTTATTTGACTTATGAGAGAAAACAAATCAAGCCTGAGCTGAAAATAAACTCATCACTATTGTCTACCAAACTGTATCGTTGTAATCTTCATCCCTGGAATTTACACCATCGTCCAACCCTACTCCTCCTGTTTTCATTTCCTGCCTGCAATGTGTTGCTAGGTTTAGGCTGCTAAAAGACTAATTTAACATTAAAGCTGCAAATTAGGCTACTAAAACACTAATTTGCTGTTAAAGCTACCAATTACTACCATAATATAATATGAAAGACCTTCAGCTCTTCATAGCCATCTAGCCTCTGACAGCTTATTGTCCTCCAGTGTTATCCTAAACAGCAAGAGCAAACAAAGCCAGGGTCCAGCCAAAGGCTTGCAAACAGCAATTTGCAAAACAATCAATAAAGTGGTTGATATGCATGAATGTTTATTCTTCACATCATAAATAGTGGTAGCGTAAGCAGTTTTACCCTGTTAATGTCACATTTGGTGATGTCGCTTTTATGACTGTACTGTACATCATGCGGTGCACAGGAAGTAATAATTGGCATAAGCTTGCTACTGTTTGACTATTTCAGACTGCATTCTTTTCTCTTTTTGCTTTCTGACATATATCCTTTCTACCAGTGAGAAACTTTGGTTGGAAACCTAGAACGTGGATGACAAAATCATCATGTCACTGATTACTTACATCACTGGCATCAAGGTACTGCATGGGTAGGGCGGTCGATGCTGTCTGTGCTCTGACTCAACAACAAATGAAACTAGGTTCACCCAGCTTGGCACACAGGTTGACCTTGGGACTAGCACCTGTGGCAATCATATTTCATATCAGAAGTGTGTTATCAGAGCTATGACACCAAATTTGCACATAAGCGAGTCTACATCTATGTTGAGTGCAACTGGTTTCTGAGCTGTGGTTTTGAAAAAAGTAGCCTAATTTGTGTTTTGAGCTGCGCTATGTTGACTTTTACTTGTCCAAAGTGACCCTATTTGTTCAAAAGACACCGGAAGCTCGAGTTCTGTATGAGATTATCTCAAATGCAAGCCTACTGACAGAGAAAATTGTAAACTTCATCAATCATTTGTGTAAACTGGTAAACATAGACAGCATTTTTGGATAGAAGCTCATTAGAGCAACATCTAGTGGCCATTAGTGGAATTACACTTTAAGATACATCTTCACCGGCTTAAATTAGGAGGAAATATCCATTGATTTGAGAGAATGGGCAACATTTTAGAGTCTGGTATTTCTAGCAAAGGTTCAGTCTGTAGGTTTTGCAATTGTCTACACTAAGTTTGTGTTTTAATCAAAGACTAATCAGGTAGTCACTTCCTGGTTGACATTTTAGAACCAAAAACAGGATGTGACCATTTGTAAACAAAAGGGGGCAGTGTGTGAGGCAAGCTAATGCTGAACACAAGCTTACTGACTCAGGACTTGTGGTTTTGTCAGTGTGAATTGTTAACAACAACTACAGTAGAACTGGCTGTTGCAATGTGTTCTGGTAAGCAAATAGAAGCCACAAAGGTCCAACCCATTCTGACTTTGTGGGCAAGTGGTATTGGCATAGAGATCTGTCAATCAAAGCCCAGCATGGATTTGTCAGGATATTGAAAGAAATATACTAAGAACGGAGAAAAGATTGGACTTATTCACTAGGGGGGCCAAATACAGTGTTTGAGACATTACTTCTCAGGATGAAAATTTATTCCTTTTGGCATTATTAGAGTCCAATGTAATACTATGGGAGTCAGGGCTTCTTGAAGCCAAGTGAACAGTGCCCCAGTGGCTGCTGGTGGTATTGCAATTTAACATTAATTCTGTATTGACCTCAGTGCAGTTCTTACCCACTGGTTTTAATATATACACTGTCCTGGGATTAGACTATTGTGATTGGTTTAAAGAAATGATGAAATAATAATAAAGAAAAAAAACTGGCTGTATCTGTACAGCTCTGGAAATAATTATTTGACTATCTTTGATTACTGTACATGTAGAAATACACCATAATAGCCTGTAAACTTTCTTTTTGATGTACTGTTTTTGGACTATTCAGTGTGTTCAGATTATTTTTCAATATCACATGTTTTTAATTCAGATGTAACTTGCCATCAGGTTTTTGCGGTCATTAATTTAAATAAGGCACATTTCTTAAAATTATGAAAGCAAACATTTCATGTGTGTTTTGGCATATTTTTAACAATTACATACAATAAAACTGGGATGGCTTTACAAGTCACATTTATGACAAATGCTAACTTTTCGCTGCTTTGTTACCATGGTCTCATAATTATTTCCAAAACTGTGAGTTGGGTGCGTGTCCTGAAATTGGCAATGCTTCCGAATAGTTAATAACTAAAGTTGTGTGACATCAGATCTTGTGGATTCAGCTTCTTACATTGCCCTCCAGGAGTAATTTCAGGATTAAGCTTTTGCTTACTGAAAAATGCAAAATACTCATGTACAGATGTTTTTGAATTGTCGAAACATAACCATCAACCCGCAGACTGCAGCTGTAGTTTTCTTCCGTCTATGCTGCTCTGTTGTTTTGCTTCTCACTGTCACACATCACTGCCAGACTGTTGTCCGCTAATATCCTGCATGGTGGGTATCGTCTGTTTTTATAAAACACATACTTCTGTCTGTGTTTTGGATAGAAAAGGCCTGAGGAAGTTGTAATAGCTGTGAGGCTTTTAAAAGCAATCAATGGAAACAGGGGGTCCTTTAAGTGCAACTGCCATCAGCTGAGACCACAGAGGGAGCATGGGGTGAACGGGGTGATGGGAGGTTAAAGTAGCTACGCTGCTCGCTTTGAGCAGAATGAGTAATATATTCATGTAGCAGTGATTCATAGCTCTTTGTATCCAACTGGACTGTACAAAAAGAATCATGGTGAAAAATGATATAATTCTTGACCTTCATCGTAATCACATAACACATCGAGGGCTTTGCTGTAAGCTTAAACCCTGTGTTCCAGGCCAAGGTGAACTTTCTGAAACAAATGGTATCAATTTGCCTCCAGTCATTAGAGCACATTGCTGACGGGATGACATACTGTAGATCCAACCTAGCTGGGACCCCAGTCTTGAATCAAATGACCAGCTTTCTCACCAAAGAATGTACTTGGTTTCTGCCACTGCTGGAGAAGACTCATAGCAGACTGCTTCATGGTTTAGACAACTGTGGGCAGTTTGTAGGGATGGTTGAGAATGGTTCCGGCTGCTCCCTTCTTTTTTCCCCATCTTTCCCTTCCACTTTTAAGGGGGAAAGTATGAAAAACAAAACAACGCATTCTCTCCCTTCCTCCCACTCTCCTTCACTAGCATGTACACCCCCGGAGAGAGAGCGTACCAAAGACGTCCAACAGAAACACCAAACAGAAATAGAGCTGCTATTTCAGTCTGAACTGGCTGTTATTTTTAGAAAAGTGACATGTTCTACGTTGAATTACAACATCATAAGGTCACGCCATACCCCTGTTTTTTCTGCCTTGAGCCAATGACTCACCACAAAGTATTTAATGACGTTACCCATACGATCCACCCCATGTTCTGATCACAAATGTGATATTCATCTCATTGACCTGATTTAATAAAAGGAGGGGCAGCTCTTACTATCCCCACAGGTCTGCTTCTTGTTTAAGCTGATGGTTTGATATCACAGGTACAACAGATATGTTTAGTTCAGACTGGATGACTCTGTGTTTGTCCATGAATACTGTAGGTTCCAAGAGTTTCCCCCTGGATATGACAGCAGATCATAATTTTGTTTGTGGGATTTGAATGAAATGCGGTGAAAACGTGTAACAGGATAATGTTGGAATGCCAGGCTGAAACTTGCAAAACACATGCTTCCAATTTTGTACTCACTTTAGTGTTTCGTCCAACCAGTGATGTAGTTCAAAATGAAAAGGTGGCTAATCTCTGAGCACAAAGAAAGACATCACTAAACAATCATACAGTCATGACTGTATCAGTTTAATGAGCTAATTCATAGAGAAAATTGCTAAAATCTTAGTTTACAAAATGTCTTCAGAGGAAAATCATAAAACTGTACAAGTAAGGAATGGCAGATAAAAGGAAGGATTAAAAATGGATCAAAATGTTAAAGCAATTTATGTTACATAAAATGAGGTAAAGGATTTTCAATAAAAGGAAAGACTACACAAGATGTTTGAAGAATGGTTATAAAAGATGATAATGAATGACGTGGGTAACATAACATGCACACTTTTTGGAAGAAACCTTTATCCCATTCAAAAAAAATCACTGAAAGCCACAGTTAAGCTTACAACAGAAGGCTAAAATGGATATATTCTGGTAGGCACTAAAAATTAAAAGCACTGCTAAAATCCATTCATCTATTTTAGCTCTCCTAAAAGGACGCATGTTTTATAACCCCTCTGCAAACATATTGTATAGTCTGCCCTAGGGTGTCCTCCAAAACATCTCACCCAGTGAATCATCCAGGAGGCAACCTCACCAGATGAACCAAATCCTTTTGATGTGCCCCATCATGGATGACTGAACTCAACACTGTAGTATATATTTCCCAGGCACCATGCGAAATAAACTTAATTCCACTGCCTGTATACATGACCTCATTCTTTCAGTCACTACCCAGTGCTCATGATACTGTAGGTGGGGGCAGAAATGTAGATTGCCCAGTAAATTGAAAGCCTTCCCCTGTGGCTTGGCTATCTCATCTCGGCAAAAGACTGGTAGAGCATCCACACCACTGCTGGAATCACATTGTTCCGGCAGTCATCCTCAAGCTGAATAAGACTATCATACAATTAAACTCCTACACGGAGCAGTAACTCATCCCAAACCCAGAGCAGACATTAAACCAATCTCCAACTGAGAACTTTGGCCTCAGTCTTGAGGTGCTGATTCCCATCCCAAATGCAAACTACCCGAGTACACAATAGAGGGTGCAGATCGTTGAATCCAACATAAACATATTATCTGCAAAAAGCAGAGATGTGATCCTGATGCCACCAAACTGGATGCTCTCCTCACGTTGGCTGTGGTTAGAAAGCCTGCGCATAAAAAAGTGAACAGAGTCAAAGGAAAATCAACCAAAAAACATGCAATATTAAGACACGATGGTCTTTAGTTTTGTTGTGCAAATTAGTAATGCTACATTTATTTAAGTAATGAAACTGAATACCTCCATCATTGATGTAAGACAGATCTGCACAGGTTATGAGTGTTACCGAATGGTATAATAAACCTAGAAAGGCTGTGAATCACATTTTTTGGCTTTCACAGGCACCAGACCTCAATCCTAAACAACGCCTGGAGAAGATCATCAAAAGAAATGAGGAAATATCTAGAGAAAGAATTCATTGAGCTCATAATTGAATGTACAATGAGGCACAGTAATGTCAGTCCAATACAATATTAATCCACTTGACGTAGTTTTGTACTCCGATATGTCCCCCATCTGTAGATAAACCACCAAAATACACATCATAATATGTGGTGTACTCTTAATACCCTCCAAATCTTATAGTCCAAGAACAGTGTTTGTCATTTCCCTGATATTACAGCATCTTGTGTTTCATTCCAGTGGCATTATGTGTTTTCCAGTGAAACCACTGATTGCATGAGTCAGAAACAGAATGTTTTAGTTAACTTGTTCTTAAGATGATCATTTCAAATAGTTCATCTTTTAAAACAATAAACAAACTGGTCTATTGATGCAGGGTTTGTTGCCAAAGCCTTTTTTTTTTTTTTACTTTCAACGTAAAACTTTCGGTAAAGCTGATCGTGTTTATACTGTATGATACACTATTTGGAATGAAAATATTTGTGGCAAGACACCCCATTTATACACAGATTAGGCTTGATCAACATGTTTATAACCACTTTGAAAAAAACACACAATTTGAGTGTTTCTGTAATCACCTCATCAATGCCATTTTTTCAAGTTTTGTTTCCCATGGAATGCTCATTTGCATTCCAGATTTTGCTGATTTGTTTGTTCATTTTCTTAATTATTTTGTTGATTTTAGAATCATTGTTTCGGCTTAGTCCTGTTCAATATTTTGCCTCATTTTGTTAATTTTCATGTGCTTTCTCTTTATTTACTTTCATTTTCTTTTTATCGTGTACATTCTGTTTTTCTTTCCTCCAGTTTTGTTCATTATTTTGTGCATTTTCTTTCTTTGTTGATTTAGATATTCTTTTTTTCCTTTTTTTTCTTATATGGTATGATTTCCTTCATTGGCCAAAGTCTCAGGATCCATTGGAGAGTGGCTGAAGAGCCACATGTGGAGTCTGTCCTGCGTTAGTCTTAAAACCAGAACACAGTCTAAAAACAGGACTTGCATTATGTGTATAACTGATATGTGAAGTGATTATGACTTTACTTTTCCTATGGGTCTGCTATTATCTACAGTTCAACAGGCATTCATTTGTTTCCCTGTAAGTGCCAACAGCAGAAAGGAAGTCGGTGTCAGACCAACAGGCTCTGGTGACAGTGTGTTTTGCATATTTTACAGTTGTTGGATGAGGGATAAGGTGGCAGCGGGTGTGAAGACGTTCACTTCTCTTCCTTTGGATAATTACTGATCAGGAAATTGGACATAAAATGTTTGAATTATCACATATCTGAAGTGAGTCGTGGAGCCTACAGTAGTGAAGCAAATTAAAACAAGTGAATCCAATTACTGTTTATGGAAAGCAGCTGCCTGAGTTGCATATGTTGGTGAGTGAAACTATGAGACTAATGTTGAGGTTTCTGGATGTCTGTAACATGATGGTTATTTCAGTCTTTCATTTCCACACAAACAGACATCGACAGGCCAGAAGACTGATGCCATGTGTTGTGTTTAGTATCGGTGTTATTCATGCGAGGAGAGTGAACTTAGTCAATTGTCTTTCTTTTTATGTCTTCATTAACTCCGACTCGATGAGGGTTTTCTGATGTCATAACAATACGATAACTTGCCTCTATGGATTCACAGAAAAACAAGGTTAGTGTTTGCCTTCAGTCGTGTACAAACCCTCTTATCCGTGTGTTTATTTACGTACACTGAATCAATTCATCTGTGATACAGCCAACAGTCATGTACTGGATAAGCTTTCATTTCAAAACATTTGGATTTAATTATCATGGGGATATGATATCCAAACAATCTGGTTTCTTCCATTAATAACATGATTGCGGCATGGCAGTGCAAGCTAAGGCAGTGGCGTTTTCATATATTTTTGTGTATTTGGAGATTGTTTACTTACTATTATGGGCATGGGGCAAAACCCAATTTAGAGTGATGACACAATTGGTGTTTTAAAAGAGCTGTGAGGAAGTGTCCTTGGTTGACAGCCTGCAATATGCAACTGTTAAAACAAACATTAGTCGTGTGACCTTTCAGAATAAAGGAATCAAACGGTCACTTTGGCCATGTGCAGGTCAGTGGAGTCAACGTGAGGAAAAGGAAACTGCTTAAAGCTTTTGTGTGACTGATAGCCAAAGTGCTTGTACATTGAGGAAGCAAGAGGCCACAGACGCATGTCAGATAAAGCACTAGACTGCATGATGTTCTATATTAAGCATTAGCTACGCTGCAAAGTTTAAGCTACAGAAACACTTAGAAAGTATTTTCCCCCCCTTGTTGTAAGCATTGCTAGCGGAGATAAAAATAAAATACTAGTCCAGCCTGTTATGTATGCAAAAATGAATAACGCTATACTATTTTATGAAGGCTGTATTCACTGTGACACATAGTTTTTGTTCATTACCCACAGCAAAGGTTAGGGTGGTGGTTGGTGGCATCTGTCTGTCCATATTCCAACTCAAAAACAACATAAATTCTCCAAACAGATGAGCATCTGTTGGTGTTTTTGATAGAAAAAGGGGCATACAAATTAAAAAAATGTATTGTACTTTTTAACATGGCTTTAACTCACGGATTCTACATGTCACAATTGAGTTTAGTGTTCTGTTGCTTGTGATTTTAATAAGATTCTTAGTAGCTGATGCTTCTTCATGGCTGTTTGTCCATTTGATTTATCCTTTACAAATTCTTTTGAGTTGAAGTGGCAGCATTGTTGTTTCTCAAGTTTCTCTTTTCAAATCCAGACAAGACCTGAGGGATGCTTGATGTATCCCTAATAGGTCATCCATTGGAAGTTTTTATACTGATGATATACTAGAGGATAGACGCCCAGTGGTGTTGGGTTCTCCTTCCCTCTAATGCTGTGACCTTACACCAGATAACATCATGCAGCAGTTACAGTGCTGAGTTTCACTAGGAGGAGATCATTAAATGGCAGGAGACAAATCATTTAAATAGACCGGGTAAATTGTTGATGCATGTGTTGTGCTTGTATTTTAAAGAATCTCTCTTTAATAATCAGTGCATGGTGGAATATCTGGCATTAAAGCCCCCATACTTTGAAAATGCCTCTTGTTGTGGCCCTTCTTAGATTCAGAGCCTTGCGTAGTTTATTAATTTAAAATATGCTCTATCTTTCTATATTGGACACGTATTCATTTATGTTGCAAACAGGAGGTAATAGAGGGAAAACTAGCTGACTTTTTGTTTTGTTAACACTCTGGAGGCTCCTTTTGTTTTTATACTGAGCACAGTCTGTAAGTATATATACAAGATGTGCACATACATTTGTGCTACATGTTTGTGGCTTTTCTAACATTGAAAGTGTTTAAAGTTAGTAATTTTGACATTAGTATAGCAGTACTATCATTATCATACCCTATTACCCCAGCTACGTTGTAAGCTTCATCGCTGGCTTACCATTGAGCTTGAGTTACTTTACATGTTCTTATGTAGATGTGTTTTTTTTTAAGTTTTCACTCTATCAACTGACATCTTAATATATGTCAATAAAGACTAACACATGTCTTTGATGAAAAGCAATGAGGGCAGAATACTTGTTTTGGGTTTTGAGGTTCCTAAAAAGTCTTTTGGGCAAAATAAAACCTGTAAAAAATATGAGCTTATGAATTCTTTTCACATCACGTTATAACTATTAACCATCCACTTAAAATGCATTGGTTCCACCACCATTACCCAGCGGAAATCTAAATTAGCCCACTCCAATTAGCAACTGGCCAATATTGTTGATAATTGTTTTCAGAAAACTGTCCATGAAAAGTGTATTACTGTCTTTACAGTCCAAATATAATCTTAGGTCACATTGGGAAAGACCGGAGTGTTTTCTGTTGAAAAGTGGACAGGTACCCCATATCACAGTGAAATCAGTGCATCTGCGGTAGAGTTACCAAGAGGCTCCTGAAAAACCAAAATAAAATCACATTTTATAACATCAGCATCCTTACAGAAGTCTTAAATAGATGCATGCTTTATAGGTGGCACATGAATTTAAGTGTTAGGATATGGGACCTTTAAAGGGCTGTTACACTTTTCTTTGATGGTCATCTAAAATTATATACTAATGTGATTGTTTTGACGTTTTCTTGTGCTGTAGTATTTAGCCTGCAGTTTAATGCCCTACCACTCTGCGCTCTATAGTGTTCTGTTATCTGACTCTGACAAACGTCTCTGTGGTTTTCCTCACGACACACTCATTCCACTTAACACTCACATGTGTTGATGTTTCTTCTCTTTTTCCTTTAAGTTCAGTGCATTATGCTGGCAGTGAGTATCTGGCACCAGGCCGTTATACTGCTGTATAAGCATACTATAAGCATAACCTGGGAGGCATGCAAACAATGTGGTACTGATATACTGGAAACACTGGAGGCATTGTTAATATACGATGTATTAGTAATGTCTAAACTCTGATGACTTAAGATGAACAATGGAATGGGATACTGTACACTTGAGGGATTTAATAACACGCTATTTTTGGCCCAGTTTGGGGAGAACCTTACTCAAAAAATAAAACTAAAACCAGTTGTGCAAATGCACGTACAGTTGTCTTTATGATAATGCCCAACAGTTTGGGATTTGGTCACACCTGACTTATTGTGAGTAATCATGTGTGGTGGTGTGTTAATAAACCCCTTGAGTTTAAATAAGTCGTTCAGCATGTAATTATAGAGAACTTCTGCTGATGACAATGGAAATGTTTGTCATGTATTTGAGTTGTTGCGATAATGGCATTACTAAAAAAAGGATTATTTGTATTATTTATTACTACTACGTACATTACATGGTGCATTTCCTATTTCCTAATTTATTAAATAAATTACATTTTTATGTTGTTGTTACCTCCACTAGGTGAAAACGTTCACTTCCAGACACCTGAAACGCATACACACAGCTGCAAATAAACCATGACATGACGATATACAAACATGTTGCTGAGCATGGTTCATTTCCAGTTTGAGGTTTATGTATCCAAAAATGTAGACCATCATCCACTGTTCTGCTGTTTTTGTTTGCATCAGACTTTTTAGTAACAACCTTAATTTTGAACAAATTGTCTTTTTTTGTGAATTTCTCATGATCTTAATCTACAATCAAGAGATTGTATTAATTTCCTTTGTTTTCTTCAGTTTCTTGATGGCTTTACTCATTCCAAGTTCATTTTGTTGCTTATTTTGTTGCATTTACTTGTTTATTTTGTTCATTTCCTTGATGGTTTTCTTCATTTTGTTTTTATGTTCATCATTTTTCTTCATTATTCTTGATTAATATATTGGTATATTTTTGCTTATTTTGTTTATTTTATTAGGCTTTTTGATCATTTTTGTTTATTTTGCTCACTTTCTAAATTTTTGTTCACTTTTGTTGATTGTCTTGAATATTTTGCCTGAACATTGGAAACACAATCTATACTTTTGCTCAGTGTCATTGAAAGTTTGAATTTAAAAGCTAAAAATTCAAGGTTGCAGTAGAATAAAAGCCCCAATATATTTAAAGTGTTCCCACAAATTTTAATGCAAGTATCTCTGGACCATTGTCTGCCAATGGAAACATAAAATAATGATTAGATTTGCATACGTTTGAGCATTATTACAAATGATTGCCTCTGTGAACCCAGTGGTCATAACTGTAAATATGCAGTATAGGTGTCAAAGTCAAACTGACTCCAAGAATCCATTTGTTGCAGAGAAAAGATGTGTAATATGTTCCTGCGCTTTGAAACTCAACACATCTGTTTTAGAGCATTTCATTCGGGCCAACAGGTGCGACAGATTGATCCTACAGACAAACAGGACCTTCAGAGTTTAAAAAACGGAGCATGGAAAATTTATAGATGTGTAAAACATCTAACAAATCACAAGGCTGCGCTGCATTGTTTGCAACTTTGTTTTTACACAGACATGTCCAGGTATTGAAATAGATAGTTTTATAGTGTTTTTTATGCGCTATGACTGACTGTTCAAACACAATACATTGCTTCAATACTTGCATCCAAAATCCAAGACTAGGTCTTCAGAAGACAGAGAGATCCTCATAAGTATTGCTGTGCCAAATAACTTAGAATTAAAGCCATATACTGCATGAGTGAGTTTGCGGATCAGGAGTTATTTAGTTAATCCTATGTTTTAGTCACTAGTGTCATTTTAAGTGTGTATTCCCTGATACTTGAAAGCTGTTGTGTCTGAGTGGCAATAAAGTGCAATGTGATGGCACTGCATGTTTGCAGCATCTGAAATGAATATTGGCAAAAATAGCCATTAACTCTCTTAATAGTAATTTAAAATGTAATAAGTCAGTGAGTATTTTGAACAAAACAATGAGGAAAAAGGGGCAACGTAATAATTCCAGGTACAAAATGGTAAGGAAAATGAATAAAAATGACAAAAATAAAAATGAAAGAAATGAACAAACCAATCAAGAACAAAAAAAAACTAAACCAAATTAGATGCAAAATGAAGACGTATGACTAAAAACAACTAAAAGAAAAATAAAAATAAACAAAATGAGGAAAACAATCAAGAATTTGCAAAGAAATGATCAAAAAAAGAAGAAAAGTTAACAAAATAATCAAGTAAATGAACCAAATTAGATGCAAAAAGACAAAAGATGGACAAAAGTAAAGTAAAGTCTAGAAAGTGGTTTAAAAAATGAAAAATAAAAAACTTTCAAAGTGTGTGGTTGATTCATATTTTTCATACATTATAAAATAGTAACTGAAGCATAATTATGATCGCATTTCAATAAACTGACATTCAGTGATGGACATTATTTAACCATTTTCAGCCACTATCTGCTCAAAATAAGTTACATTATTTTTACGATTACTCTGAAGTACAGCAAGGCTGAAAATGCCATGTTTTTTTGTAATTCATGCATGAAAGGCTTAATTAGCTGAAGTACTAAGGTTGTGAATGGTTATGGAAATTATGGAAACCCTCCGTGGAGAAGACTGATGTAGGGTCCAAATGTTAGGAAGCAGCCCTGACCGTCACTGAAGCAAAAAATATCAACCACATGGTGGAGCTACACGTAGCCGGGGCATTCAGGAGATCACACACATCAGAGGGATACATCATGTGCCAATCAGGAAGATCTGTGTAGAATCCCACTGAAACACATAACTGAGGTTTCCCCTGGCAATCATTAAGGTGGTGAAGCAGAGGGATGACTCTTGCTCCTCTGTTTCACCTATCAGTGTTGGTTTATGCAGCTGAATGCCACACAGACTGACTGCATGTTGCTGTTGTGCTTATGAATTAGCACTTGGACACATCTTAACCACATGTGTCCAATTAGAGTTCCAGTAAACTGAGTTGGCAAACACATCCTGCATACTGCAATTTGGGTAGCGGAATTGCAGCCTATGGGTTTGCTTATGATGTCTAATTACATTGTAAGACACGAGTAATTGCAATAATAAGTAATATGTTTAGATTATGCAGAAGTTGGTCCAGATGTAAAACATCTGTTTTGATCCCACACTTGTGCTTTTGTTACTTTACATGGTATTGTGAGGCCTGCTGTCAAGTTCGTTCATATCTCTTATGTAAATTTGTGGCTGCAAGAGTACAAGCACGTACTAATAGCCACATCTCATTTCTACCTTCCATACATACTGTAAATTCAAAGTGAAATAAATTGCATTGTCCCATGTAAAACAGGGAGTGCTTTTGGCATGTGGGCAGGATGGAGTCACACAGTAGCATTATTGTGCTGTGTAGGAGCCACGACTGTGTTAAGAGAGATCTCTCACTGACTCGGCACGCTATCAGTCAGTTCATGCTTTACATGTGATGTGTAGACCAACACATGAAGAATCATTTAGGCAAGAGGATGCCACCTGCCCAGTCATGTAAAAGCATTAGGGTGTAAAAGAATGTTTCCCATGAACCAAAGCAAAGAAACAAGAAGACTGTAGTCAGACTGAAGTTTATGGAAACTGCACTAAGAAAGTAAAACGTAGAGGTGATGATATCCAGCTACAGATAATCCGAACCTGCCTCTGACATGTGCTAGGCCTCATACAGGCACTATATACACAGCCTGGCCAAAAAAAAAGTCGCCACCAGAAAAAAGGTCACACACTCTAACACCGTATTTCGTTGGACGCCTTTAGCTTCGATTACAGCACACATTCACTGTGGCATTGTTTCGATAAGCTTCTGCAATGTCACAAGATTTATTTCCATCCAGTGTT
>JAQQAE010008453.1:0-15205 GCA_029823295.1 Pseudamia nigra | reverse complement strand
CGTTTGATTATGCGTACAGCCACGAACTGCACAACATGTTCCAGAGCTACAAGGACATGCTACCGGGCCTGGCGGCCATTAGAAAAATCTATAAATAGGCCGCATCATTGTATAAACCGCAGGGTCGGCAATGTGTGACAAAAGCCGCGGCTTGTAGTGTGAATATTACGGTATATGAACTGTTCCTGCGGTCTTCTGCCTGTCCCATTCTTTGAATAAAGATCAATAGAAATAGACTAAAATAGCTTTTACAGTGAGGACCCCCAAGCTGTTGAACGACCAAGGAAATTAATCTTTCTGAGTCAGTATCTGGATTTAAATCTCTCCTGAAAACAAACTGATTGGACAGCCGACCGTGGTTTTAATAGAGTTGTTTTTTATAGTTTTATTCTTATGGTTTTATTACCTCCACCAAGTTCGCGTTAGTTTACTCATTTGTCTGTTTGATTATTCACAACAAATACAAAATGTTATAAACAAATTTGGATGAAATTTTCAGGATAGGTCAGAAATGAAACAAGGACCATTCAATTAGATTCTAGGAGTGATCATCGTCTGGATCGAGAAGATTTTTATAGGATGTTTCACAATTGTGAGATAGGACCACATTATGTCTACAGGGGTTGAAGAAAAATAGCTACTGTAAGGTAGAAAATAAACCTATAAACATGAAACTGACACCAAATTGTAGTGGAAAGTCTGCTGATTCAGTAATGTGCCCATGGATTTGACATGTCCTCAACATTTTCAAAGCTAGACCAAAAAGAAAACCATTATGGAAATATTATTTTTGTGAATAACTATTAAAATAATAACAAAATAACATTAAAACTGACAATTTGTGTAACTTTATCATTCTTGTTGTATACATTGTCGTAACCCCCTATAAAGCGAAACTGAGTTTCCTTGGCAGAGGTCTGTGCTCTCTGAGTTCTTTCTAGTTGTTTTTATTTTGGTTAGATATTTTTATTTGTTGTATCTACTTTTATTAACTTGATCTGTGAGGTATGTTTATCTATTGTTGTACAGTATTTTATTTTTGTCTGTGAAGCACAAGCACTATATAAAGTTATTATAACAACTGTATATACTATGCTATATACAGTATATTTGTTAATAAATTGTAATAAATTATCATGGAGAAACACTTATAACTGCTGTACAATTATGGACCTTTAAAAACACCTCTAAACACCAAATATCACACAAGAAAACCAAAGCTGAATATTTAATCTCTATTTTTTTGTAGTTTTGAAGAATTTGTCAGAGAAAAAGTATAATATTAAAGTGTTAGTTCTGTCAAACCTTAAGTCTGCAGTTCTGTTGGCAACTTGGTTTCGGTTCAGATCCTACCACATGAACTCACCAAGTGTTTGGGCCCTTGTTTAGAAACGGCAGCCTGGTACTTGGCCATTTTCTCCCTCAGTGATGTGGACTCCAGCACCCTGTCAGATACACCTGAAGAGGATATAGACTCCATCAGAGGACCCCTAGACTCTTTAACCAACTTAAATCAGTGGATGATCAAACTGAGTGTGCATATACTGGTTCTTACCGCTGTGTTGGTTCATGTCGTCTGATGAGGTACTGCGTAGTATTGTCCTGCCGACCTGGAAAAGAAACAATTTTGGTGATGTCAAAAGTGACAAACAAACAAGCTGAAAAATGTATACAGAACCACTCCATTTTCTTCTTTTAGCATGTCAGTCCCTCCAGCATCAGCAGTCACAGTGAATATCAGATTGTGAGGTAAAAGCTACAATATATAAAATAATATATTTTAGTCCAAAGAGGTTCATTCAGTCTTTTTATGGGTGCTTTCACACCTGTTAGTCCGGTACTGTTGTTCGGTTGGACCCACAAGTTGTTATAATGTTTCAATTCTCAACTAGTTCGGTCCACATTCACACCAGCGTTTTTGCAAACGAACCAACCACTACATACCCCCACTCATGTGGCGGCGCTGTTTACAATATACTGTGTATTGAGTGACGTAAGTGAGAGCTAATTGGTACAGCATTTGTAGAGGGAAAAATCCAGCAGACGAAAATATCAGATTTATGCTTCATATCAGAATAATGAATGGTACTATTTTACTTGTTTTTGTGGCAATTTATTGTTATCATCAGTTGTTTGTGCAAAAAGCACAAATACTGCTGTTGTTCCAGCATGGAAATCATATTCGGGTTGAAAACACTATGCGCTTCTTTTTCGCACGGAGAAGACGTTTCAAAAGACTGACGTAGAGAAGTTTATTAGCTTGAAATGTACGTTACAGCTTGCTACGGAAGCCTCCGTAGACCAAAAAGTGCTACAAGGTGCTACATGACAGACAGCTGGACCAAATCGGGGCCGGTCAGCGTTCTCACCATCAGTGAACCGCACTGGAGTTCGGATGGAGGCGTACCGAACCGTACCGAGACCACATTTTCTAGGTGGTCTCGGTACGGTTGTTTAGTCCGGACCAAGTCAAACTGGTCCGCTTTCACACCAGCCCAAACGAACCAAACTTACAGGTGTTCCGGACTCCGGTCCGCTTTAAGCGGACCAAATGCTGTTGGTGTGAAAGCACCCTAAGATTGATCATTTCTTATTAATAAACTAGTGTGCGTTTGAATTTCATACCTTTACATGTTTCTGTCTGACTTATATGTCACATGATGTTATGTGATGTTTCCTGGTATGCAATTCAAACAAACACCACTGTGTTTATAAGAAAACGTTATCAAGCAAAGGTGGGTGATAAATCTATAATTAGCATTATACTGTGATATTGCATGTGTATCTTGTTATTTAATGATTCATTGTGATAAAACTGTTTTCTTTTGTTTTCAATGATTTATTGTGATTAAATCTAATTATGTCACAGAAATTAAATGAACAAAATTCTAAAACTCATGATCTTATGATGTTTTGAATTCTTACATCATTTTTACCTTTTGCATTATTATTATCCTCTTGGTTTTTTATGACATTTTACATCTTCTACATTATTACCTCTGCCAAGGAGTAGTGGGGGTTATGTTTGTGCTGGCGTTTGTCTGTCTGTTAGTTAGCAAGGTTACTCAAAAAGTTAGGAACGGATTTTGATAAAATTTTCAGGAAAGGTGTGAAATGGGACAAGGAACAGATATGATTAAATTTTGGTGGTGATCTGAATCACCATATCAGTGTCTTTTCTTTTGAGTTAGGCCGAAGGCATTTCAACGCTCAGTCTTCAGAACAGAGGTGTGATTGACAATCACCGCTCACTCGCAAACCAATCAAAATCTAGAAGGGGTGGGACATAGGAAAAGAAAAAACTCTGAACTTCTCTGCACCATTATGGAGGGAAAACTGACTAATAACTCGGTTTATGACCTGAACACAGAAGGATTTCCATAATTTTATGAAGGAAGCGAATGTCCAGAAAATTCATTACAGTTTGAAACGTTATGGTGTGAAAAGGACATTTTAATGTGACGCTGTGATGAGTCGGTGCAGCTCCAACTCATTCATGTGTTACTCTGTGACTACGTGAGTATCAAAGTAAACAGTCAACATAGACGTGCAAAGTCTGTTCGGATGTTATTAAATTCAAAGCTGTTCTCTGTACTGAAGTGTGTCTTTTATGTCAAGTTCATCCTTGTGCAGGAGGTTGTATACTCGTGTTAGAATGTCAGATTTCAATGTTCAATGTTCTTGCTACAGTTATTTTTTTATATGTGTTACACTGAATTGTCCATGCATAAGCCCACATTCAACCTCCACCACTGACAGTAAAGAGCTGTGCTCTTTAAAGAGCTCAGTCTCTCGGAACAATAATATACGGTACCCTTCTGCTTTGTGGAGCACCACAGTTCACCGCAGACAGAGAAACAAAAATGGAAGTACGAACTGATTCGAAGTATTGTCCTTTACTGTTTTCTCATTCAAAACTTAAAACCGGACAAATATTAGTCCATACATCTGCATCTGAACAGATCAGATCCATATCTATTGAAGTGTATTTTAATTCACGGATTTGGCAGTATGTACACTACCAGTCGGAAATGTGTGGACAAACCGTCTCCTTCAGTAGTTTTTCTTTCTTTATTTTTTATTAATTTAAGCATTGCACATTGTAAACTTCACCTCTACAGCAGAAGTAACTCTTGGTCTTTGTATCTTGAGATAGTCCTCATGAGATCCAGTTTCATGGGTCTTGATGGTTTTCATGACTGCATTTGGGGAAACATTCCAATTTGTTGAGATTTTTTTGGAGTGTTTCTTGTTATAATATGGATTTGTACTGTAGTTGTAGTAGCATTAACGTGGCTACCGACTCTGGATCCATCCTGCCTCTGCACAAAACAATGTACAGTACTGTCTAAAACACATTAAGAAGTCAAGAAAAGGCACAAATTACAGTAATTCTTCCCAACTCTGACCTGTGATTTTAAAACCGTCCCAGGTGAACACTTCATGAATCTGATAACAGAATGACATGAGTGTTGAAAGCAGGTATCAAAGCTAGTGATTGACCAATATGGGTTTTCCAGGACCAATACAGACTGTTTGCTGTTAAGGAGGCCGATAACCGATATTTGGAGCTGATATTCATTTGCAATAAAAGTGTAAAAATTGGCGTAAAAATGTTGAATAATACAAACACTTTGTTTAAATGCCTGAAGCGAGTTTATTTAACCAAATAAATAGAAAATAAATAGCTCCAGAAGTGCATGGATCCTAGACTCGCAAGTTATTGTAATAGTCGTGAGCTGTATGAGTGTGAGTTTTTCATGTGACTTTCACACAAGCACACACTATTCGACAGATGTGTTTGCTCTCTGGAAAGTGCAAACATATGTGTTCTGTCGTATGGTTCTCCACACGACAAAACACATCTCCACCTTGTATGTGTGTGAGGACAGTTTCCACTTCAGTGTCTCTGCCACTTACACATACTGCGGCTGTTTAACCAATCAGATGGCGCCATGGGCGGAACGATGCTGGTGACAGAAGTGCAGGAGAGAGAACGAGAGAGGGGCGGCTGAGTCGAAATAAAACAGTTTTTAATTGATTTCTTGATATCGGCCTGTCGGATTACAAAAAACACTGATACCAATATACGTCAAAATTCCAAATATCGGCGCCGATAATCGGCCCAGCCGATAATTGGTCAACCTCTAATCAAAGCTTAATGTAGCTACTTTGGACAATTAATATAAAACATGTTCTGGGTTTTTAACACTTGTTTGTTTAATACATAATTCCATACATGTGTGTTCAGTTTGGATGTCTGTGGCATGTACAATGTTAAAAATAATAAAAATAAAGAAAAAACACTGAAGGGGAAGGTGTGTATGTGTGTGTGCAGGCCTATGTTACCAACACTAATGGTTAAACCAGACTCAGCATCCTGGACACATGAGTGGAAAAGAATTTAAAGTGTTACAAACAGGCAGTTTCCTCAGACTTAAATATTAAGTATTGTTGTGCCACCATCACCCAGCTGCATAAATACAAAGACTACAAGACTTCAGTGAGACATAGGCAAAGTAACCAATAGATTTTATGTTCATTGGATAGGAACGTATTCAACTTTTTACCCAGTATTAAGTAAGTGTCATAAAGTGCCTCATCTACCCTTTAAATATTCCATAACTTTCTCACTTCTTCTTAAAGACTACAATTTCCAAGACTGGAGAACCATGACACCATGGCAAAAGTGACAGAGACACTGTAGTAAAATGACAGATTGAAAAAGCAGGGAACACTGTAGCGAATGAAAAAAATGTGATGTACAGTAAGATAAAGACAGTGGATTCTCAGAGGTGACTCTCTGAAGACTGAAACAGCCCTAGGTCAGGAATGTTCCTACATTCCTCTGTTATGAAGGTAAAGAGCACAGAGCTTGTTTTGGGGCTCGAAAGCAGAGACAGAGAGTGAAAGGACATGGCTAAGTGTGGAGAGAAGTGGAAGACTGAAAAATACATCTAAGCAGAAACTGAGGTAAAAGAACAACCAAGCAGAACAAGCAGCTGACCAAGGTACAGTAAATTCTGACCAGTTAACATTGTGGTTACAGATAACACAATAAACACCGTCAATAGAACTGTCAACAAAGAAGATAATAAGGCCCCTGTTCACAAAACTCTTAGATATGATTTAAAGCTTTTCATCAATGCCCTCCTATTTCTACTATATGTAGAACTAAGAATACAATGAAAATGAGAACAAAGCAGGGACAGTTCATGACTAAATGACCTGCTAGTATTTCTACATTATTAAATACTGAACACATGAATTCATGAAGCCATTTATTGTGTTGGTTATGATAATGAGATAATGGTTTCTTTTTGTCTTTAATAAACTGATTTCCCCTGGTGATCAATAAAGTTAATATAAATGTGATCTGTTTTTGTATTATTATCACACAGTAGAATTAATAATGGTTTGACAGTCACATTGTTGTTATTATTAAAGGAAACTGCCATTTTTTTCTGACAACATGCAGACCTTGAACACACACATAATCTGTCACTTTTTCATTCCTGAACTTGATCATTCAGTGACTGAGATGTATTTTTACCTTGATCACAGTGTCTTCTCCTCTTTCAAACTTCATCTTCAGGTTGTTTAGTGGCACTCTGGGTTTCTCGTAAAAGGCACGGGGGCTGACTGGAACTTCCTCTTTGAGCTTCTCAGGTATTTCATTATGCGTCCGCTCATACTTGTCCATGCTTCTCTGTTTTTCGATTTTGGATGCCTTTGGAGCTGTTGAGGTCTGCTGCAGGTGGCTGACTGCGTGCTGACTGTCCTGAGCAGTCAGTGTGTTGGGGCTCTTCAGTGGAGGACACTCCTCACTGACAGGAGAAGGTTTGGACAGGGCAGGAGGAGTACTGTAAGAGGGTGAAAGAGGAGAAGATGGAGGCTTGTCCTTTTTGAAGCTCCCCGCCTGCTCCCAGCGCTTCTTCAAAGCACTCAGGTTGCCCGTCCTCAGGGAGGTTGTGGAGCCCTCAAAAGACTGTGACGAAGACAGTAGAAGCAGTTAGACTGTGGCAAAACTAATGAAAAGTAATGAATCTTCCCTATGGTTTCTGTATAAACAAGCATTGAAGCAGTGTACCAAAATCCAATAAAATGGGACAATTCAGGAAAAATGCAACTTATTAAGCTTCAAGAAATGTATATATTTCTGATAAATGAAATTGGTCTTGAAATGTCACACAGTGAAGGAGCAACCACAAGGGCATCAGCTAGTAGAGACTGTAAACCAACATTTGGGCAGACCTCTTTTTCATTACTTCCTTCTGTAGTTATCATGTTCACAAGCTAGATGCTGACGGCTGCCGGCAGCCTGAGTGCCGTGGAAAGAGGGGTAAAACCTTGTGAACGCTGTAACTCCCCAAGTAACTGATGCAGGCTAGTTAAATTGATACCATTGGTGTATCTATTAAATATCTTGGTCAAGTTTGAATTTCAGCAACCTCTGACCTCGAGGTCAAGGTCAGAGGTCAACTTTTATAAGAAACCTTGTGAACGTGATAATTCAAGAAGGGACAGAGCCTTGTCAAATTGAGATCATGCATGCATGCATGCATGCATCTCCTGGAAATCGTGCAACAACACAAATTTTGACATTGGCCTAAAGATCAAGTTTTGCAAAAAAATTCGGCAGGCCATAGGAATTGCCTTTTTTAGAAATTTGGCTGATTATGTTCTTTTGACCCGTCATCCTCTGCGTTGAATATGTATTGTCTGGCAGATGTGAAACTTTGGTTTGTTAAAATGATAGTTCTTGAACTGAAAGGCCTAGGG
Organism: Pseudamia nigra; assembly: GCA_029823295.1. NCBI lineage: Eukaryota > Metazoa > Chordata > Actinopteri > Kurtiformes > Apogonidae > Pseudamia > Pseudamia nigra. The sequence goes on along the minus strand of JAQQAE010008453.1, from coordinate 7,423 downwards.
CCGCAAAACTTGCACCAAATGTATAAGGTCAAAATCTCAGTCAAGGGGGAAAATGGGTGACCCTGGACTTGAGATAAAGGTCAATATTTAAATTATTTGATTTTCTTGTTGGCACAATTACCCATGAGTGGAGAGGCCTAGGGTCCCCAAACGTACAACACAGGTGTAGTTGAAGTCTTGACTTGGAAGGAGACCGAGGTGAATCACTGGCATCTGCCAGTATTTTAAATATTACAACATAAAGTATTGGCCCTGTCAAACAAATGCAAAATGAAAGTGACTCTACAATCACAGTAAATAAAAATCTAGTGTACATCATTTTTCCGCTGAAGCTGATACCATTTTATTATCAAGGAAATTATAAAAATCTGTCCATTTGGCAGTCATACGTGTGGACAGCAATAAATGAAATCCTGGAATCTGAACTTGGCTTCACTGACTAATAGATTAGGTGAACAGCTGTTCAAAGTCGGTCCAGGAAGTGGATGTTTTGCTGCAGCTGCTGAAGGCAGCGACTGGCTTAAGATGGAGAAAGCAGGGCTGAGCATGTAGGCAGATATTCCAGCCACATTCCTTTCTACACAACTACACCTTTCCTAAAAACTGCTGTGTATTCATGACCATAAAACATGCAAATGACACAGCAGGACAACAGGAGGCAGGCTACTGCTGTGTGACCCATACAAACTTCCTAAATTATGAAAGAGGAATGAAAAGTTGCATAAGAGTCAGTAAATCATGGTAATTTATACAAATTACAAACTAATAAACATTAGTGAACGATGGGAACTTTTGCGTGAAGCATCCTACTTGAGTTCACAACAAAAAGGAATATTTTAACATATATAATACCATTATATTTTAAAAACACACATTTCATAAACTATCAGTGTTTAAATAACTTAACTCAGAACATTAGAACTACAGCTGAAGGTTCAGCGATTTTAGACTTACAGATACAGATATTTGTACTTCAGCAACTAAACAGAATTAGTGCAATACAACTTTAACATATTAGTACAGATGATTAATGATAACGTGCACAGTGACAATGAGACAAGAAAACTAAAAAGAGAAATAAAAGACAGCATGAGAAAAAAGCAACCAAGTAACAGTGACTGAAACCCAGAAGGAGGAAAAAAGGAACAATTACTCTCTTTGTGAGGCAAGTCCAGGCTGAACGGAAAGAACTGGACACTGACAAGACTGTTCCCCATTTTTAACTAAAAAGAAATAAAGAATGAAACCTGTATGAAAGCGATGGAGTGGCAAAACAAGGTGGAACCACAACTACACAGCAGAGCAGAGTTGGTCGTTCTCCAGCGGTCAGTCAGTGCTGAGAGGTAGTGCTCTCCCAGATGTTACTACACAAAGTCTGCTCGTAAGAACTAAGCCCACCCCTTTACCACCAGGAGAGCAAAGACAGAGAGAGCGAGAGAGAGCGAGTACCCAGGAAACCAGACCAGGAAACCATACATTCAGGGGAAAATTAACTCTTTGTTCCGTGTGTCAGCATTGACAGATTTTCACTTCAACATGAATTTGGGTAATCACAATGGAAGTATTTCAATAGCAGTTTCTGTGACAGAGAGGTATTATGAATCACAGGAAATTATGCATTTTATGCAATAAATGAAACATGATCATGCTTAAGGACAAATCAAAGTGCGACATAAGAACAAACGACATTCGAATAGATCATAAAATGCAACTGAAATGTTTTCATTTTACAATTATGTTTAGCTCAAACAGAGGGCGAGATTGACACAAATGAAATATTAGCCACCACAAATGCTTTGAGAATAAAAGCATTGAAAATTCAGATCTGAACCTAATTTATATCTTGTCAAGTTAAATATAGTAATTAGTTCAAATGTCCTTGTTATATCTTGCTACATCTGTTGTGCATAATATATACTACTCTTTACAACAAGAGGTGATTTTCACTATGTACTGTATTACTGTCCCATCAGAGTAGGTTGTAATTATTCTAAGTGTTCGGAAAGGTTGCAATGGTGCACATTTTTAAAAACTCAATGGTAATCCACTTTGCAAGCATGAAAAACACAGGAATGAGCCTTGAAAATCTAAGGAGCACTGATATTAGCATAGAAAGTACAGGCCTTAATCTTAAAACATAAAGATTACAGTACGATGTTGTTATAGAAATAAATACTAAAGTACAAATACCTAAAAAATCCACTTGAGTGCAGTAAAAACATACAGTGTTTGAATTTAGTTACAGTACTTCCTATCTATAGGAAGATAACTGTTTTAATATTGCAACCTTATTTTACAGCCCAGGAACATGTTGTATCACGTTAAAAGCACAGAAACTTGGTTTTCATGATATGCCTCCTTAAAAAAAAATTTATTACGGAATAAGTTTTTAGATAGAGACAGATGTACAGCACAAATGATCAGAAACTAGTACGGTGTCAAAATTTCAGTAATAAATGTAGTTAGAATCTAGAAATGGTTTGTGTTTTTGCTTTAAACATGATAAGAAATGCTGATTTTTATGCAATTTGTCCAAACTAATTACCCTTGCCATACTACTCCCTCTGTCATACTCAGACACATTGGGACAGACAGATGGTCTTTTATGCTGCTCCTTAAGACCCCATTATTACCCCATAATACTTTAACTAGACTTTCTTGTCTTTATTATTAAGAACTATGACCATAATTAGCCATAAAAATGAACCTAACAACCTAATCATGATGGAAATCTTCCCTAAATTCAGTTTTTCAAAGACTACATTTAATGTGTCATCTATGTTCCAAAAAACACTGTCTTGAGCCTTTACCACACAGATTATAGAACAAACACTCAAAGACGCTAATGAGGTTTTACACAGCAATCTTACTCATGTACATGTCTATCAATCACTGCATTATGTACATCTACAACAATATTACCTTAAATTTCTTCATGTTATGAGCTGATCGGTGGTTTTATCCTACTCCATGCTGCTTCATCACTCATTTACACATACAAAGCCACTAACTTGCAGTTGAAACCCCACAGTGCAGCATAAAGGGATTACACTGGAGTAGGATTATAGGTTTGATAGCCTCCCCATTGCAAGAAGTGGCCAATGAGAAGTCATTGGCCCAGACAGTGTGTTGACATGGTGAATGTGTGTGTGTGTGTGTGTCCTCTCAACTGCAGTAATTAGTTTAGCACTGGCGGCAGCTACTGAGTTAATTAAGCAAGACAAACAGTATACAGACACTTCTTTAAAATACATAGGTTATTAGTAGAGGCTTGTTAAAATCTGTTTTAATAAGACATCCCGTGAATTTAAATGAATTTCAATACTTAAATGATTAATTTTAATGTGGGAAACATCAGCCTCCATTTGTTTTTAGTGCATCAAAGTGAGTAACCGTTGAACATTTGCATAACTTTGTGTTAAAGGTGTCTCTGGAAAGAGGAATAAAATTAATTCTACTCTAAAATACTTACTCCTTTTTTCTTCTCTGCACTGGACTCCTCAGCAGCTTTCTGGTACCTGCAAGAGACAGAAACAATGCTGACCTCTGGTGACTCACAATAAAAACACACATGAAAAATACACTTTCGGGCTTTTAGGCTTCAATTTCAGTTTGCTAAAAATATTCTATATTTAGCTTCAGTTATTTGAGTATGACCTTTTTCAGTGTGGCAACAGGGTCAGCAGGGTTAAAGGCAACATACCATAATCTTATACTTCTTTGTAGTATGAGAGGTTTTGCAGATTGAAAGGATATGGTTCCACTCACTTGGAGAAGCGTTCAGCGATGGCATTGTTCCTCCCTTTGCCACTGACCAGTGACAGCTCCTTTGCAGTGATACGTAAGGACTGTGTCGCCCAGGCGCGTCGATAAAAGGGACCACTTTCCATCACTAACAACTACCTAAATACCTGAAACATACCCAGCAGACCAAACGTGTGTCAATACTTGTGTTGTACAGCATTACACAAACCAATGTCCAACGAGGACTGCTGGCAGCATCAAAATTAATCTGTCAATTTAAAAACAGAAACAGTAAAACAAGGCAACAGCTCTCTGAACATTCTATGGAGAAAAAAAAACAACTTACTTGTAGCCAGAAAATAAAATGATCCTCTCACTTTTCTTGTTTTTGTTTCCTGATAGGTTTAGTTTTCATCTGAGTAGAGTGACTATAATCTATAAAACATTTATGTGCTTGTGGAGATTTGACAAAATTATACTAGTAAAAATTCTTTAACTGTCTGGACATAAAAAGCCTCCTGGAAATTTTGACTGAGGTGATTTTGGATCAGTCCTGCATGGTTTATGTAAGAATTATCCGTTGCCTGAAATCATTCACTAATACCTTGGTTTACAGTACAAGAAGCTCTCCATTAGTTAACCTTTTGTCACACTATTACTAGCTGACATACATGACATAAAAGGCATGCACATACTTTTTACACATGCAAGCACAAACAGTGTTATTTACAGATCCAAGGCTGTAGTTAAATGAACATGTTGAAACCTGCTGTCTGGCTTATGCCGCTTGACTGCAAGATGATAACATAACCTGGAAACAGCTCAGCTGCATTTTCTGAATATGAGGACATAATCATTCTGAGTGGAGAACTCACCTGGGGCAATACTAACAGAGAAAAGCACAGTGCCATAGTCATATTGCTCAACTCACATTTATCTCGACACAGGTGACTTATTTCTGACCAACCCATTATTAAATAAGTGTTACAGTCAAGATGTTTGTGTCTGTAAGGACCTATGGCTGCCCATGAACTCATCCTTCATTGTTCAGACAGTTTGTTATAAACCATGTTTGAGTCACCACTGGGCACAGCTGATAGAGTTACTATCTTGACCTTTTCATTCAGGTGCGGCCATTACATCATCGCACATAATGAAGTTCTACTGTGGCGTGTGAAGACTTTGGACTGCACTGAATTTCAACATCCCATTTGTTCTCCACATTCCAAAACAGTCAAGTGAAATGCAACAGAACTGATGAATGTATAACCTACAGAATGAACACACGTAGAGTATACTATATACCCCTAAATATTTCATATTTGACTGGTCCAACTAGTCTCTAAGCATCTGGCCGTTTTGATGTATAAAAGTACTATGAAGCAGTGTTCCATTACTGAGGCTGATGAACAAGTTAGTTTACCTTGTCAATAGACTAGTTAACTTGCATACTTGTGTATCAGTATTATGTGCTGCGTAAACATACCATGACTTCTGCATACAAACATTAGGAATTCATGTCCTGCTTGTTAGACTTTTTGCATGATGGGGAGGGGGAGGCTATAACGTATCCCAGCATGCACTGATGTGGGGTGTGGACACACCTTGAAGAACTAAATACAGGTAGAATGAGTTTAGAGTTGCAAATACACCTATTTTGCATGTCCTTAAGTCTGTGGCCACTGCAGCATCTGAAGAATCCTTCATAGAGAGGTTTGCAAATGAAATATAAAGCACTCTCGTAGTGAGAGCACAGAAAAGACAGAATATTCCTACATACATGGGAGGCTGAGCTGCTGTGTTCTTACGAAGACACTAGAAAATACTGTATTACTCATGACCAAATCAAGAACAGGGTGGGGTCATTGCATGATGAACTACTTTGAAAACGTCAGAAGAAAACCATTTTCATTTTCAGTCTTTTCAGTGACCCTTTGTTGATACTGTTTCGATTCTGTTTAGGGTGCATCAGTGAAACGATAAATTCATCACATTATCACATATAGATGAGCAAATTCAACCTGATAATTTAACAGCTGCATTTAGTTGGATCGCCAACACTTATCAGTGAAACGAGGATCGTGTCCCCTACCCCTTAATTCCAGCCAAGTCGACAAGTGATCACAACCTATTCGGTCTGACTCATTAGTTAAGGAGGAGACGCAGTTCTTAGCATAACTGAGCTAAGAGTGAATTATCTCAAAGCCACATAAAAGCAGCCGTCAAAAATTAAATACCTGCCATGAATAATAAAAAGTGCTCTGAGACAGTGTAATACACAGACTGAGAATATGAGGCCACGCGCACAGCCACCGTGTTATTAGCATAAATTTAATTACAGGTGTATAACACTGTAAGGCCTGTAGACTTTGTGGCTACAGACATGGACAACAGGACAGAACACAGCCAAAGTAAACACACTGTTCGCTCATTTCGTCATATAAAAGTGTAACTTAATCTTGAGTGCATGAAACTAAAACCTGACTGTGGAGACAATCTCAGCAGCTGGACAGGTTCACCGTCGGGGTTTCGAAACACACGGACTTCTTTGAAAGCAGGGCTCGCGGGATTACGCACGTGTGGAAAAATAAAAACCACAACTTTGTCTATAAACTCGCCATTTTACTACTTTCAGTACATGTACATAAACTTAACTCTTACTCTAGTGGTTTCCATCCGCGTTCCAACTCCTTGCTTTGAGTTTCAGGTGTGTCTTACCTGTGCGAACTTCCGCTGAATTTGTCTTTTTGCGAAACCTCGAGACACCTGACACTCTTCGCTGTCGGCGCGTCGCCGCCCGGTGTGCACGGGCATGGGAGGAGTGAGACCAAAGGTGTCATGGGAATAAGAGAGCCAGGTCACGTGACTTTATGCACCAATGACCTTGGGTATTACATTACCCCTATCTGGCTGGTACACCCCCTCCATCCTCACCTGATCCTCACCCACCTTCACAAGTCCTGACAACACAACACGGTGGGCTGCATAATGAGAAACAAAACAAGAAAATAAAGAAGATATTACACTAAAGTCAGGTTCAACACTAATAATAATAATAATAATAATAATAATATTAGATCCAGCGCTATTACGTTGTAAAAGCGCTGGAAAATTATTTTTGTGGCAATGCGGGGACTGCACTTTGCACTGCACTTTTTAATGCAGTGTCTCATTGTATGTACATCAGGGAACAGACTTTTTCCAGTTGTTGATGGCTCTACTGGAGGATATTTGCATTACATTTGCCTTGTTAATATGTTGGGTGGGGCAGTGAGAAGGGAGATGTTAAAGCATCGGAAGAATTTGAACTGGCAAGTGACCACTCTGTTTTGTTTTCTGAGCACTGATCTGCCCACTTTGATCCAACGGCAATAATTTTTTTTTTCAGATAAAGGTTGGTGTTATTTATCACTTTGCACTTGATTATTTTGCTGGACTCCCATCCAATAAAAGTACTATATATCCCTTGATTTAAAATCACTTCAGACTAGGTCTGTCTTAATTATTACCAGAGGAGGGTAGTAGCACTGAAGTACATTTATTTTTAAAATGTACCTGAATCATTTTTAATTAATTTGCAGAATGCAGACATGGATAAAATAGTTGGTACCCCTCTGTAAATGACAGAAAAACCCACAATGGTCACAGAAATAACTTGAATCTGACAAAAGTAATAATA
>JAQQAE010008452.1:0-15207 GCA_029823295.1 Pseudamia nigra | reverse complement strand
AGTGGGAGGATAAACAACATTCATAGTGGTTGGTTCGTTTGCAAAAACACTGGTGTGAATGTGACCCAACTAGTTGAAACATTGTAACAACTTGTGGGTCCAATCGACCCACCGGACCGGACTAACAGGTGTGAAAGCAGCCTAAGCTTATGTGCGGTTCAGGCAGGTGCGGAAGTCTGTGCCTAATTTTCTGTCCAATCACTGTCATCCCTGCCTTACACACCCCTAATCATCAGTAGCTTTAAAATTCATCTTGACATGCTGCATCTCACGTGACCGTCACTTACCTGCGGATCTAAAAAAATAATCTCCTCCACCTCCCGACCGCCTCCTGAATTAGACTGAATAAATAACAGGATATAAAACTGCTGGCAGTGCGGTGGTGCAGTGGGTAGCGCTCGTGCCTCACAGCGAGGAGGTCCTGGCTTCACCTCCAACGCCGGCCGGCGGGGCCTTTCTGTGTGGAGTGTGCATGGTCTCCCCATGGCTGCGTGGGTTCTGCCTCCCACAACCAAAAACCAAAAACATGCACTGGCATTAGGTTAATTGGTCACTCCAAATTTCCCATGTGCATGAATGTGAATGGTTGACTCTGTGATGAACGTGCCCACTTCACCGCCATGGTGGAAATCTGAAAATGAAACACTCTCCAACGGTGTGTGCATGATGAGTAATCTTTAATCACACGGCTCTTGGTTGTTAACCGAAAGGAGCAAAATACCAAGCGAGTGCAACAGAGAATATTGCTTCACAGTTTCCTTTTAAAGGCTGCGTTCCTTCAGGATACACGGGGTAGTAGGAGTAGTTGCACATGTTCTACAGCTCTGTGGTTGCCGGCACTGTGTTCTATGCAGATGGATGGCTCTGTGCTCGCGATGAGGGTGGACTCTCTGGAGGAAGTTGTGGGGAGGTGCATGAGGAGCAAGGTGTACTCTGTCCTCAACAACTCACAGCAACCGTGGGAACTTGGTGGGTAGAGGAGCCCCCGCGGTGACCGGCTCTGTGCGCTGCAGAACTGAAATCTCACATTCCTGCTGCCATAAGACTTGACAACACGAGTGCTAGGCTGTGGGCCTCGTTGATATTTTAAACATCTTTAATATTGTTACAATGGACATTTTTAACCATTTATTTATATACGATTTTAACCTAGTTTATTGTTCCTTTTTTGCTGCATAAGCTCCTGGAAACCTGAATTTCCCCCTGATAAAGTATCTATCTATCTAGTAAACAGTTGTATGTATCTAAACATATGCATTCCCCATAATGCAGTTGGCAAAGGTAGGTTTCCATGACTATACTCATATTGACATAAAATATTTAAATCTAGATTACACTGGTTAGTGGTCATAATGTTATTCCTCACGAGTGTATCCATCTTTTATCACACAACCCATCAGCTGAGAACCACAGCTCTCAGGCAAAATGGCAGTGTCAGGTCCATCATCAAGCTCCATCAACCTAGAACCCAATTAAAAGACTCGGACACAGACTATAATCAAACAGGCTCTTTGCAAAGGGAGGAAGGCAGGAGCTTGGAATCCACCGGTCTTTCTTCGAACCTTCCTCCTTCGCTCAGATGTTTCATTAAAACACAAAAAGGGCATCATCACATATCATTGGTCATAGTATTCATGAATTACTCAACATTGGATTCTATCTAGGCATATTAAGCAGATACACAATATGCACACAATGCTTCCGCTAATCACATGAGTCCCCGCCTGCAAGGACAGACTACGATGGTTGAGACAAAACACATACGTTGTTTTGTCTCAATTCTTAGTGGAAAAGTACAGCACCGGAGCAAAGGCACAAAAGAGAAAATGAATCATTCCGCATGTGAAACTTGAGGAAAACGGTAACACATGTATTCTTAACTCTAACAAGCAGATACTGTACTATAAAGTGAGATTTAACTCATAACTCATTAAGCATCTGGTTAATCAGTTGTTGTGCATTTCTGAGCACAAACAACCGATGCCTACTGTTGTATTAAGTTTGGGTCGTACCACAGAATCGTAACGTGTTATGTGGTCCTCACTGGCTTTTAATGGTGATGTAACAGTAGCACGGTGTTATTCAAACAGCTGGGGTTATTGTTTGCCAATTCATAATGGAATCTAAATAGCCAGTGATCAATAGGGCTGTGTTTATAATATGTATGGCCACATTCAGTGTATCGATCCTTATCCAAAAATCAATGAAACTATATTTGTCTTCATAATTATTGGCTGTGTTGTTATTATGCTGTAAGTGTTGAGTGTACTGTGGGTATTATGGGATGTTCTCTAACACTGTCGACGTTGAAGAAAGCAAGTAATGTAAGGTGGCGCAACAGTTGTAGTGTTCAGCATCGGTCGGACCTGCACCGGAGCCCGTTAAATCCTACGTTTGTTTGTATTAAAGTAATGTACGTCTGTCTGTCCTGCTCTGGTGCGTTAGAAGACCATGGCTTCAGGTTGATCCCACGCTGCATTTTTCAATTTTAATGAGGATGCCAGTGTTCGGCACATGTTGATCCTCTTGCACAGTTTGTTAGTTTCTGATCTGCCACATAATGCCTGAGCGTGAATGTTTGTCACGTGCTGTTGTCTGTTTCACCGAGCACCACTTCCTTAAAGTTGTTGTCAATGACAGCCCAGCCCCGAAACATTAGGGAATTCGACAACAGGGGGGAAAGAACAAAGTGTGATTCACACACAATGGAAGTTTTTCAGCCAAGGCTCAGAGAAGGGAAACGAAATCAGCAAAGAAAACGGTACTGAGAAGGCATTTGAAGTTTTAAACCACACTTATATCATCTTTAGGGTCCAGAAACTTAAAACATTATGCCAGAAAATGTGCGATTTCACCTTTAAGGCTACTGTAAGTGTATAAATCCTTCCCCAAACACAGAAGGAGCAGAATGGGTTTGATTGGACCATTGGGTGTGGCTGCATGTTTGTTGGGTGTCTTTGTATCATTCTGGAAATTTGAGCATTGTGCATTTCATTTTCTGTGGTCTGCTGATCCGTCGTCCATCAGTTCATCAATTTCTGTATAATATGTAAAATGGAAATAACAAAATGAACTAAATAATTAAGAAAACAAGCAGCAAAATTAACCAAAAAAATAACATGATAAAAATTATCAAACAAACAAAAACTACAAACAAAAAATACAAACAAAAAAAAATTATCAAACAAAATTCGCAAAAAAACAGACAAAATAATGCAGAACATTTGTTAAAATGAACAACATAACAAAGAAAATAAGCATAAGATGCAAAATAAAAAAGGGAAAAATAAGCAACAAAATGAAAAAGGAACAAAATCATATTCAACTTAACAAAAATAATCCACAACATGAAAACTTGGTGAAGTAAATACATAAAAATGAACAAAACAGTAAACAATTTGACAATAAACACCCAAAAAACTAAAAATGTCATCAGTTGTGTAAAGAGGCCATCTACGTATGTCATCTGAATTTACAATCCACGGAAATTTTCCCTGCAACCTTCAACAACAGGCAGCACAAATCCAACCAACCGGCACAATCTTCTAATCATACCACGAAGCGAAAACACTGCAACATTTTTTAGAAGACTATTCGCTGCTGAAGTAACTTTACGTTGTAATTCCACTACTTGGCCACTGGGGAATTGTTCATCCGGCTCCACGAAGCCTTTTTCCCCTAGAGATGCATTGGACTTCTATATGAAAATACTAAGCAAATGCATTTTTGTCATGAGTTATTATGGTCTCAAACGTTTTATTTGGACCTTTTAATGAGTAATGTGGTGGTCCATCTTTAACGTTATGCTCCGTTATTAAGATATGACTGCAAATTTTCCAGAGAATCACTGCCGTGCTGGGGTTTGAGTCACATGTCGCTATGGTAACAACTCGCTAGTGAAGTTGGACCAATTCGGACCTTTGTACCTTCTATTTATTCAATATGTTCGTAGATTTACCTCAGATACACTCGACTGCACTTGCGGGTATGTGTTTACACCGAAATATGACTTTGTTTGACACTGCGTGAAGTTTTACCAATTCAATTCAATTTCATTTGTATAGCCCCAATCATAATCAACGATTAGCTCTTTTAGGAAAGGATTAGGAATTAGGAAATCTTTTAGGAATAGGATTAGGAAAGTCTTAAGCCTAGTTTTGAAGGTACAGAGTGTGTCTGCATCCCGCACCCATATTGGAAGTTGATTCCACAGGAGAGGAGCCTGGGAACTGAAGGCTCTGCCTCCCAGTCTAGTTCTAGTGATTCTAGAGCCACAAGTAGACCTGCACTCTGGGAGCTGAGAGTTCTGATTGGTTTATAGGGAACAATAAGGTCTTTGATATAGGATGAAGCCTTGTTGTTTAGGGCTTTATAAGTAAAGAGGAGGATTTTAAATTAATTCTAAGTTTTCCAGGTAGCCAACGAGGAGAAGCTAGTGTTGGAGAAATATGATCCTCCTTCTGACCCCAGTTAAAACTCGTGCAGCAGCATTTTGGATCAGTTGAAGACTTTTTATGTCTTTATTTGAACATCCTGCCAGTAGTGAGTTACTATCATCCAGTCTCGACGTAACAAATGCATGGATTAATTTTTCTGCATCCCCTTGGCACAGGACATTCCTAATTTTGGCAACATTACAGAGATGAAAGAAGGCAGTCGTGGACATTTGTTTTATGTGAGAACTAAAGGATAAATCCTGATACATGATCACCCCCAAATTCTACTGAAACGTTGTCTATTTTAAGGAAGGCATTAGGGAGTGAACTCCTTATAGTCCTTGGAGCAATTGCAATTACTTTGGTTGCATTTTCATTCAGCAGGAGAAAGTTTGAAGTCATCCAAGCCTTAATGTCTTTTAGGCATGGAATTTTGTTTTAGTCTTTAATTTGTTCAGTTTCATGGAGAGATATAGCTGTGTGTCATCAGCATAACAATGGAAACATAAGCAATGTTTTAAGTAATGATAAATAATAAGAAGTGGTGAAGAGGTGTTAGAACTAATTTATTTATTTTCCATACCTAAAAAACATAACGGACAACAAAATCCCTTACCCCATTCTGATTTGACATGAAGAATGAGCTTTTTGAATTACAACATCAATATGTAATGTGTCAGAATAGTCCATCAAAGTCTTGGAATAAAGTTGTGTCACTTTGTCTACGTTATCTACATGTGACTCCTGAATTTAGTCTTCAAATCCTCCCACATGGTATATAATGTGTCTCCATGAGATATGTGGAGTTGAGGTCAAAATAATTATGAAAATTAGATTATTTTCCAAATGTCCCCCAGCCCTAGATAATTGGAAACACTTTGATAAGTTTGTGTATGTTTCTGCTCTGTGACTGTCAGTCATCTCACATCTAAACTCATTTATTTAGTTATTGAAAAACGTTCAGTTTTGACTGAGTGGTGGCTTGTGCTATACTTGGATAAAAAAGATCATTTCTTCTGGAGGTTAATAACACTAACGCTGGTCAATTTTGTTTTCACTAATAAAAAAATCCAGACAGTTTTTAAATTAATGCTTTGAAATGCTCTGTGAAAAATCTGGCAGTTGGTGGAATTTCAGCCCAAAACTTTTGCGACACTTTTGTGCATTTTGTGTTACAGGAGGCATCTTCTTTTTGACCAGTTGCCTCTGACTTTCGAAAATCAGCTTTTGTTATTCAAAGTTCCTCAGAAATTTGTTGCGAAATGTGTTTTCTCACTGTTATGACGGTTTCATGATAAGTGTCAAGGCAGTTCACTGAGTTTTAATTGCTGTGGTCATTTATTTTATCAACATTGATGAGGATGATTACTTCATAAATGAGTTCCTAGAACAAAATGAAATCATATTTTTGCTGTGGTAACAATGGACTCGTTTAACTTTGGTTATTACATATGGCAAATAATATTTTTGTACATTTGATTCCTCTTTTTAAGAATCACTGCTATGCCTTAAAACAGGACGAGTCTTACTGGTTCACGCTGTTTATGTTTTCACAATCTTATCTATGTCTCTACAGTGTGAATATCTAAACAAGTTTTCATCCGCAGTAGAAAAAACAGGATCATTTACCCTCGCACAACCGCACACACACAGCTACACACACATACACGTGGTCACACAAATACACCCCAAATTTGAACAACAGTAAACATACAGCGCATACACATATTCACACACCTGCGGAGATGCACATAAATAAGGAGTTGTGTTAAATCCCCACACATACACACAGTGTCTGGTGTGTGTGCGTGTGTGTGTGTGTGTGTGTGCTTCCCGAGTCTGGCATGTTTTCCATGCTGATAGCACGGCAGCCAGGGGGGTCTCGTATCTCCCTCTCTCTCTACCCTCGCTCGTCCCAGCTTGCCTCGTCACACGTACGTACGTACATCTCGCATACAGACCGGCGCTTAAACACAGGCAGCTGAGGAAGGTCTCTGCTGCCCCCTGCTGACCGCTGCGCGCCGTAGCTGAGAGGAAAGGCACCGGGGTCTCGGTGAGAAATAGATGGATCTGTGTGCGTTTGTGTGCGTGGGTGTGTGTGAAAGAACGGAAGAGAGAGAGAGAGAGAGTAGGTGAAACAGAACAAGGTTACAGTGTTCATCTCAGACACTGTTAGGTCAAAGGAATGGGGAATGTGAGGGAGATATGGTGTGTGTTTGGCAGGTTGGATGTATGCGAACCAAAACAACCATACGCAGGTGTTGGTGGGTAACAACCTCCCCAGAGACGCCAGAAGCAGGTAAAGAAGAAACGACGGGGGGAGAGAGAGAGAGATTAAACGGTGGACCGTTTTAGCTCGTCTCTGAGGACAAAGATTGTCTCCATTAGTCCCACCCTCTCTGCTTCAGACGACACACAAACAAAGCCAGTGCTGTGTGAAAAACCTCTTTACCTCAGTACTTTTTCAGGCTGAAGAAATCTTCGAGTTTACCTTTTAGGATCATTGACAACTTAGGTGTCACGTTGGCTTGGTTCTTTTTTTACGTAGAAACTGTGCATTTTTACACCAAGTCCGCCTACTGTCATCTGCAAAAAGTAAAAAAGTATTGATTAAACTTCTCTACTGCAGTACTAGTACTCACAATCGAAAGCTAAAAATTGCCCCTATTCCTCTAAAAGCTTTTCGAACACCGCCTGCGCTCCGGTGTGCAGATCACATTTCATTGTCAGCAGCAGAAGTTGAAACATTCTCGAGCCTTTTATTTCCGCGGCTCGGAGAGGCTGGAGATGACGAGCGTGTGCCGCGGCGCCATCACTCATGTTCGTCTCAGCAGTCACAGCAAAGAAGAAAAAGCACAGTGGCCACACTGTCACACGGGCGCTTTGTTCCACCACACGTCTTCATTAAACAGCCCCACGGTTCAATTAGAAACACGGAAATGATTAACCTGCCGCAGGAACGACGCACTTTCTCTCTATTTCCTTTTCTCTGGGTTTTGTTTGAGTGTGAAGCCACTTCCTGTCGACAGAATTTCTATTCAAGTAATTCCAAGGGCATCGTAGTGGGGAGGCGGGTATCAGTGGATCCTCTTGGAATTTTTAAGTGCGAAATACTTTGACACATATTTTTCATACTTGTTCTCAGGGGAAAAAAAACAAAGATGAACCAAATCTTTTTTTTTTTGTTGAATGAATGAAAAATGAACCGACTGCTCCACAGAAGTGAACAAAACCATGAAAACGAATAGACAAAGCAATACACAAAATATATGAAAAAGAACAAATCAGTTGTAAAATCAGTAGTTTTTAACTTCCCTACGTACGTACATACCTGTTACATATGCATTCTTCAATTTTATGTATTTGATTTTGTTTAAAGCAGTCGAGGCAAAGTAATACTCGTTTGTTTTTTGATTAAACATTTTTGCAAATTGCCCAGAGTGGCTGCATTTTCACATCTATATAGAGCATAAAGACAAATGGAATCATCTATTAGTTTGCACACACTCAAATTTACTGCTACGTATCTGAAGAATCGTCAGCGACAAACAACAACTGGCTTAAAAATGAATCAAATAACGAAATAAATTGGTATTTCAGCCATTGAGCTTGGTGACGAGAACAGCTGGAACATTGTTGAGAAGCAAAATGACACGTTTCCTTTCTGTTTTCTGTGTGTGTGTGTGTGTGTGTGTGTGTGTGGTCCCAGCTGTCACTCAGGTTTCAGCGGCCCCCAGTGTGACACCAAAGAGTACAACGTGCTCTACGTGGTGCCGGGCTCCGGCAAACTGCACTACGTCCTCATCGCCTCCATCATTGGAGCCCTGCAGGTGGTCATCATCTGTGTGGTGGTGCTCTGCATTACCAGGTAACTCACACACACACACACACACACACACACACAGCTTACTGTTGAGACTGAAGCAGTCATTCAAGAAGCTGCATTAGGGCAAATTCCCCACTCAGTTTTGAAATTAATCATGACCTTGACCTTTCCTTGAAGGACACAGCAAACTTGGAATCGGCATAGTCAGTAACCCACGGACGTATGACATTTTACACTTGTCTACATAGCTATAAATGTATGTAGGTCAAAGTGCAATAAATCTTCAAGGTCAAGGTCACGACTTATGAGTGAGTGGTGTCGACTCTAGTACGTTTGACACCATAGGTCAAAATATGTTTTTAGTATTTATTAATGCTGTAACACATTAGGTGGTGGTTGCCATAGTAACACGTCTGCCCATTTGCCAAGTTTGGTTCATTTGGATCGAGGCACTGCGCAGATATACACGGCTGCCCTTATCTCGTAAGATAAGATGTATAACTGGAATTGTCGTCTCTGAAGAGATTGCGTGGGATTGCTGTGTGACGGCAGATACGACTGGACGGTGTCAGAATCATGTCTGAAAATCGTTTTGCGTCACGTCATCTGCGTTTGCAGAAACATACAAGGCATTTTGTCAGATACATGTGCACTGATATCATTTTTGTGCAGGTTCAGTGGAAATTGTGTGACTATTCTCACCTAGTGAGGGAGATAATGGGGCAGGTGGATGTATTATTTGGCAGTGAGGCTCAGATTTTAAATTATCTTGGTGACTGGATTTCGCATATTGTCTGAAATATAACAAATGTGGCAACGTGTCTAAAAAATTTGCTCACGAATCTGTTCAGGAGTCTTAATTTTTGGATATGTGTAAAAATGTGATTATGTTTTGGGTCATATTCATGCAGGAATACACAGTTCCAAAAGGTTAAAATTCTTCTGACGCACACTTGTCAATCATTCTGGTTGCTATGGTGTCACCGTGTCACTCAAATCGAGCCTCCATCTACACCTCAAAACAGACGCTGGTGTTGACCAAGCTTTGCTTAAATCACACAAATCTTGACATCGGCATGACCACAAGGCTTGGCTGAACAAATTTATACCACATTTATGTAGATTAAATGGAAATTGCACCCAAGCTGGGGAATTTTTAAAAAATGTCAGAAATCAGAAATGTCTCTTCGTGTTTATAATGGGATTGTACATACTGTCATGAAAAGGCTCGGTATTAAGAATGTGTGAATCACAGAGTTTTGGGAAGCCTGTTGTGTGAAAGTACAGCGGCGTGTGTTACTATTAAAAGTACGAATTCTTAATTTAGTGTAAAGAGTCTCAGAGTAATCACAGGCTCAGCAGACATTTCTCTGATCATTTCGTCAGAAACATTCCATTTCAGTTCTCCATTCACTTCCTGTGGGGAAAAAAAATTGTGACAAAAAACTACAAAAGATTGATTTAAAAAAAAAAAAAGTAATGCCCTGAATGTTCCAGACGAGCTTCACGTTATGGTGAAAACTGTCCCAAAAAAATTTGTATTGCATTTTGCATCATTTCACATGCTTCACTTTTCATGTTTTTGCACCTTCTTTGCCATTTATGTTATTTTTCCTTCCTTTTGTCGTTGTCATAAAATGCGTTAGACTTTTTTTTGTCTTGTTCCATTCTTCTTAGCTTCTCCACTCAGGACCAAATTATCCTTCAAAGCGGGATAAATTATGATTTGACATTTTTTTCTGATAAAAATCTGGGCTTCTTTATGGCCTCGCTTTAGTTGTTTTTCTTTTTATTTCTGATTTTTTTTTTTTTTTTGTCTTATGCTATGTATATTTGGGAATCACGGGGGGGGTGTAGAACTCCTGAGCTAAAAGGTCACCTTGCTTACACCACGGACAGAAATCGCTGTCCTCTATCCCTGGAGACGCACACACACACACACACACACAATGCACACAACACAACATAACACATATATTAAAACACAACATGTGCGCACAACATACACACAGCACAAGCATCAAAACAAGGCACTTGTGTTTAAACAGGCATTTTGTATTCCAAGTAAACCCCCCCCACACACACACACACCCCTATACACACACACACACCCCTATACACACACACACACACACATACAAACAGATATAGCCTCGAGCCTCTGTGCCTTCAGCTGACCTAAGCAATTTATGACATTTAATAAAAGATTTTAAAAGAGTTTGGGCAGAGACAAAACTGCTCCTCTGAGTAAAGAGAGAGGAGGAGGAAGAGGAGGAGGAAGAGGAGGAGGCACGAAATAAGAGCAGCGGTAAAGAGGCCATGAACGTGTTCACATCCAAACAAATCCCATGAAAATGCTCAACCAGGGCCCTCGGAGAAAATGTGTTTATAGGTCGGCATCAGTAATTATCATGATAGACGTCAAATTCCTGCACATTGTAAAGGTTCAATACAAAGCTGGGTAATATGGACAAAAAATGTCCCCATGATAAATGTCAACAGTGTTAAGTTGGCAAAGAAACATTCAAAGCCAGTCTGTTCAGAATCAGAATCAGAATGAGTTTATTGTCAAATGTCAATAGGAAAGAGAGTTAAAAAAAAGCACAGTTTCCAGAATTAGGCTCCTTAGGAAGCAAAATTATGGTCACGTAGAAAAATAACCTCATATGCACAGTTGGCAGACAAGTTACACACACATTAACAAAGCAAAGTTCCAGAGAGGCCTCGGTTTGTGTTGTGATGCGAGATAATGTCAACATGGATGCGTATGTGGTATCAGTCCCGATAAGGAAGCCAGCGCTGTCTTCCCTCGTATGTCCAGGTGTAACAGTCTCATGGCGGTTGACCGTGGTGACACAGGTCCATGGAGTCCACTGAGCTTCCAAATCAGAGTGTGAAGGGTGGAAAGTCTCCTCCAAGGAGGCGGGGGGGGGGTGTAGCGCTCAGGCCTCTCAAGGCTGACGAAGGGAGCCCAAAAATAAAAACAAAAAGATAAGACAGTCTCAATTCTTTTCTGCCTCTGAAACTGTATCTCCTCAGTTACTCCAATTTTATACTTTTTTGGTACCAGACCTCAAAGACCACCTATGAAGAGACCCCCCCCCCAGCACTTCCGTTCAACCCGAAATGATCTTTTGTGCAC
The DNA here is from genome assembly GCA_029823295.1 of Pseudamia nigra. Classification (NCBI taxonomy): domain Eukaryota; kingdom Metazoa; phylum Chordata; class Actinopteri; order Kurtiformes; family Apogonidae; genus Pseudamia; species Pseudamia nigra. The sequence continues at coordinate 3,803 of JAQQAE010008452.1, read as the reverse complement.
ATTTAAATCTAGGTGATAAAACCAGATCTGGACAGACACTCACGGATGCTTCATTCAGATGTGGATGATCTGAACATTCCCAAACATCAGCTGGACTTCATGTATTGTGCTTTTTTTCTTTTTTTTTTTACATTTTTAGATCTTTCTGTGTTGTGTTGTTGGGTTATCATACTTGCCATTCATTTAAAGGACAAACAGGTGGGAGTGGAAAAGGTTACGTGTGTGCTGTGCTCCTTGTCTCTGGAATGAAGTCACATCGTGGTGAAGGTCAGCACCAGAGGCTTTGCTGTGTCGGGAGGACGTTTCCACAGCTGCCTTTCGAAAAAAAAAACCTCGGGGTCATGGGCCAATGTATTTAGTGGAGCCCTTTGTAATAAGTCACCCCGTTGTTTATTAATTTCTTGGCTATTAGTGGGATTGCTGAGTCATGCAGCAATTCTTCTTCCACTTCTGTACAGTTTTTGTTGTGTAACTGCTCCTACATTTTTTGTCCGATTCAAACCGTTCAAACTTCATATGTTTGATCTTCTTCAGGACATCTCTGATATTGCTTTTCATAATTGTAACCTTTATAATTTTTAAAATATTAAGTTTTTTTATGTATTTTTTTAATATATTTAAGTTATTTTAAATATTTCCCCATATGAAATAAATGGAGAACCCTGACAGAACGTGTGGTTGCCATGGCAATGACAGCGCTTTGATCCTTTCCAGCAAGTTCAACTATTTTGACTCAGCAGTCCCACGCAATCTGTTCAGTTTGCAAATTTTCTAGGTTTGTTTTCATTCTTTTTTCATTTTCTGGTTGATTTTGTTCATGTTATGATACTTTGTTCCCTCCACTATGGAGGATATGTATTCATGTTGGCCCAATTTTGGCAAAACTTTAACCACAGGTAGCTTTTGGGCAAAGGATGAATCCATTAGATCCTGATCCAGATTAGGATGCAGAAAGTGGATCAATTGTTCACATTCTTTAACATTGGGAGATGAGGCCATTCATCAAAATCCTTCCAGGAGTTTTCGTGTAATCCTGCCAATAGGAAAAAAAGCAAAAAAAAAAAAACCAGACAAACCAAACCCACGCGATCACATCACCTCCTTGGCTGGTCAGAAATAACGGTTTGGGTGAACAACAGCCTTGGTGGAGGTATGTGCTGTCTGAGTGCCCTCTAGTTTTTTCTTTTTTTATTATTTCAAAATGGATACAAGATAATATTTATTTTTTATGATTTTTTAAATAAATAAAATCAATTCCATCCATCCATGTATCATCTTCCACTTATCTGGGTCAGGGTCTCGGGGTCAGTAGCTTAAGCAGAGAAGCCCAGGCTGCCCTCTCACCAGCCACCTTCTCCAGCTCCTCTGGGGGGACCCCCAGGCATTCCAAGGCCAGTCGAGAGACAAAGTCCCTCCAGTGTGTCCTGGGTCTGCCCCAGGGTCTCCTCCCAGTCACAGCTAGTTTTGGCACCACCCGGGCCCCTGCCTTGGGCTGACACTAAAGCCACACATCACCAGACCCTGATGGCCCTTCCTGCAGGTGGTGGACCCACAGGAAGACATAGTCATAAGGGGCTTCTGGATCGCTCTTAAGGCCCGTGTACACTCTATTAGTCCATATACTCATACAGACGGATCTTTTCCCTCCGGTCTTGCATTACATTACAAGTTTGGTACGTTTTCGAGGAGCTTATGGATCCGTCCTCAACGTAGAAAACGGTGCAGTGCCACCGGAAATTGTGGGGGCGCACTAGCGCAGTACAGGTCATGTGGCAAAAGAATAGAAGAAGAACAGGAGGCAACATAAAAACACCGAAAGATTAACAGAAATGGCTCAACTTTTGGAGGAGCGGCTGTGCCATAGACTGTATATATTAGTGTCATCTAGAGCCAAAAACAAGATGCAACCATATTTGTATGAATGCTAGCGGTGCGTAGGGAAAGCTAATTAACTGCTAGCCTACGGATGTGCTAAAACTTCACCAAGCAGCGTTAAACAAAATCATATTACAGTGTTATTCATGTCAACACTTACCCACAACTGCAGTTCAGTGAATCTCAGGTAAAACTATGAACATATTGATTAAATAGAAGATACGAAGGTCCAACTGGGTCCGACCCTACCAGCAACACTTGGAATCGCACGGCAGTGATATATTGGATTATTTGCCGTGATATCTTAATAACGGAGCAAAAAGTTAAAGATGGACATTTTATTTGGACCCCATTTTATTAGAAGGTTCAAATAAAATGTTTGAGACATAATGACTCGTGACAAAAAATTTTTCACTTAGTATTTTCAGACAGAAATCCAATGTAACTCCACGCTAGAGGACAGTCTGAACTCCCCACTGCCTTCTAGTGGATGTATTGTGTACATCCACGCCAACGTAAAATACACATTGGAGTATAAATGCCAGTGACCTTTGACAACGTTTGATACACAACTGACTTGTGCAGAGTATAAATGGGCTTTTAGTTTGACCTGTCACCTACAGTAGGACCAATTTGTCTTGGGAGACCCTGCCAGGAGCAAATTGCCCCCGACAACGTAGCTCCTAGGGTCACTCAGGGTGTACTCACACTGCGAGTTCGCTCCGCACCTGGGTATGTTTCACACCTTTAGCGTGGATCGTTTGAGTAATGTGAGTAGAATCATTGGGTCAAGCAGATGAATGGCCCACTCTCAGAAAAAAATGATGTTGAGCTTTGAAAAGCTCGGCAGAGGCGGGTGGACCACACCTCTTTATGTTGGTGCTGGTTTTTAATATGAACGTTACAATGTTAAGCACAGTGGAGATACTGATGAATTTAAAATACAAACTTGTGTGCTGAGCTTTTTTCACCCCAAAGAGCATTTTTAAAATAAATTCGAACTTATTCACATCTTAACACAAGCATTGATAAGTTTCACGACAGTGCAGTCATATAAAATATTTATAAAACATGTTTTAGTGCGCAAGACCTTATGAAAGAATAATTTAAACTTCAGAAGAGGAACATTTTCAGTCCACCCATAACAGTTCATCCATATATTTATGTCCATGTTCAACACATGTATAATCTTGGATTATGACTGGCAGTACAACGCTTTCATATTGTGTCCGTTTTTGGCCATGGTCTTCCAAAAATAGAATTAATTGTGTTCGTTCTTTTCCCTTGTTTCTGTGCAGAAAGTGCCCAAGGACCAACCGAATCAACAGGCAAAAACAGAACAACGTCCACTTCAGTTCAGAGAACACCATGCGCGCCTCCACTCGACTGATCTGAGCCTGGACACGGTGGACAGAACCCCCCCTTCACCACTTTTGTTCTGGAGCGCTGTGGTGTTAGATGTTCTCCTTCGTAGGCCAACCCCTCCCCCCCAAATTAGGATGTGCTTCCCCTCACCTTTCACCCCGTCTCCCGATATGAACTTGAAGAATACCCAGGCAGGACAGTGGCAGCGAGAACAGAGTTCCTGAACTGTTCGGTCACATGACTTGGGTGAAGTTGTCATCATTTGCGCCGGATGCCAACCCTCCCGATGTGTTTCCTTGCACCTTGTCACTTCTGCCTAGGGTTTTTTCTGACAACTGAATCGTGAGGTCTTGGGGTGTGTTGAGGATCCTGAATGTGAACGTGCGTGTGTGTGCGCATGTGTGTGTATGTGTGTGCGTGAGAATGTGTCATAGACGTGTGTGCTTTGGTAGAGGCAGGCTAGCCGTGTCTGTCAATCGTAGACGCCTCTTGGTGAGTAACATGCAAGTTCATTCTGCTATCACAGCCATCACCGCCCTTTGTGTATGTGCAGGAAGAAGTGT
>JAQQAE010008451.1:0-15207 GCA_029823295.1 Pseudamia nigra | reverse complement strand
ACTGGAAATCCAGGCAATTTCCAGTCCAGTCAACAGAAGGACCACACGCCTTGGCTAGACGGAAGTCTGTATACACTGAATGCTACATACAGTAGCTAAAACTGACTGATTGTGAATTGAAATATAGTAGACGTCATTAATTAATTATATGTCGTTACTTTTAGTAACCTATTGAATTAAAATATGAATAATGAATCATATTGATTTGTACTTTGTTTACCGGTAAACTGTAAGAATATGAAATACTAATGGACACGTTCTGACTATACAGATCAGGGTTTTTTTGTTCTACATGACTGGACTCCTTGTATAATAAGTGGAGAACTAGTACGACTGCCCCCCCCCCCTATGTCTGTGGAGTAACACTAACTACTTTGGTGTCACAGCACATCACATTACTACCGTGTGGGAACTAAAGTCGTTTGCACTGACCATAATAAAAACAGAGGAGGCAAGTGCTAAACAATTCCAAACAGTGGCACATGAGGGGGCAAATGAAGCAAAAATCATAACTATAGGGACAGACAGTACACGTAACATGACAGCTCTCTGTGTCTAGTTTAAACTCTTTTAAACTAGACACATTTAATAGTATGAAAAAGACATATTAAGTATATTGTGCCACCTTCTGTCATGAGTGTTTTTGCTGCCACAAAATGAAAAACAATGAATGGGTGCTAATAGTGATTAATTGAAATTAATCCAGTGATCCTGTGATTAATTTTGATTAATATTGAATGGGTATTAATTGAAATTAATCCACAGTGACCCTGTGATTGAGCAGATTAAAAATTTTAATCATTTGACAGCGTAAAAGAAAATAAATGAAAAATAAGACAAATCTGAGAGAAATAATCAGGAAAATGAAAAATATTAAAATAATAAATAATATGAATGAAACTGGAAAAAAAAAATTCAACAAAAGGAATTAAGTAATCCACAAAATAGTCCAAACATGAACAAAATAGTGGATTAAATGAGTATAAAGAAGGAAATAAACAATAACAAAAGCAATGGTGAAAGAATACAGAAAAATCAGCAAAAATTCAATCAAATGAATAAAATAATGTAAAAAATAAACAAAAAGTAAGATGAACAAAAATAAGCAAAATATGAACCAAACAGTCAAGAAAAAAATAACAAAAGATAAACAAAATGAACCATAAAAAAAACAAATAACCAAATTGATGCTAACACGGTACAAGCTACAACGTGTGTCACATGGTGTGTAAAGGGGTTGAATATACAGTATTTTGTGGCTCGAGACTCTTATTTTCTTTCTGTCCAAAAATGTCCTTTTAGATTGTAAAGGCTGCCGAGCCCCGGGGTAAGAGAAGCGAGTTGCAGTCACAGATGCATTTACACTTTGATAATATTTGACCAATGGTGTGTAAACTAAACAGAAACAGTACTCAAGTAAAAGTACTGTTACTGTGCAATTATAATGACTCAAGTAGAAGTAGATGTACTAATAAACATGAGTACTTGAGTGAAAAGTAAGAGTATACTACTCAAGCAGTGATTAACTACATAACATGGAATTTATTAGACTCATACACTCATCATATATTGACTTTTGTTCAGTTTTTGTGATTTTATTCATTTTTTGTAACTGACTTGATAATTTGGGGGGGGGGAGGGCTAAACCAATGTTTCTTCACTTTTACACATTTTCTTGTTTGTTTTGTTCATTATTTTTCACTTGCTTGACTATTTTTGCTCATTTTGTTGCTTATATTGTGGATTTTTTTGTTCATTTTCTAGATTGTTATATTAATTTGCTTGATTATTTTATTCATGGTTTGGTTATTTTGGTCCTTTGTGCTCATCATGTGACTGTTTTCTTCAGTTTCAATGAGTATTTTAATTATTTTGTTAATGTCGCTCTTTTTTGTGATTATTATTACATTTTGTTCATTTGGTTGGTTCTGATATTTTACTTGACTATTTAGGTAATTTTATTAATTTAATGGAATGATTTTTACATTTTTGCACTTTTGATTATTTTTAGTCCTACTCACTGAGCTGCGGCGACATACCAGAACATCTTTATCTAAAGAGTACGTTAAAAAAAAACAACATGATTGACCAAACTATTGTACAATAATAACAACATAAAGACAAACACAGGCCAGAGTTAAAACCAAGACAGTAAAAGTATTTTTTACACCCCAAATGGAATGGAGAAAGAATTAAAAGTGTTCTGAAAAGTAACTACTCTCAAAAGTACTTTTATTTGAAAAAAACTAGTCAAGTACGTGTAAAAGAGTAAAAGTATTTGAGTACTACTCGCCTCAGACATAACGTGAACCAGACAACCTCCAGATGTGGTCTGGCTGATGTGATCGCAGCGTGTTTACACCTGGCATTACTATGTGTTTTTCATAATGCGTATAGCATATCCGGATACAGTCTACATATTAATGCAGAGTATAAATGGGGTCTTTGTGTCCACTGTCCAGATCTCATGTACATGTAAATGTAGTCTGTGTAAGATCACATCTGTACGAGACCTTTGCTTTTACCACCACTTTAAATGACTTACATGCAGGTTTTTCTCTGGAGGTTGAGGTCCAGGTAACAGCGGCAACATTAAAAACACCAGGTGTACATGCAAATCTGATCTGTGGTTGGACAACCTATTTGGATAGACTAAGCATTATTAATACCAGGTGTAAACGGGGTCTTTGTATAGCTTTGCAAGAAACAGAACTTCAGCATGGTGATTTCAAACAACTCTAGAAAACACAGTTATGCCAATGAGAAAAAAGCCATATGGGTACAGCAATACAGCAGCTGCAGTGGTCAGGATATGACTAGACATACCAGCATAACTCAGAAACAGCACAACAGTGAGAAGCAAAAACAAAAACAGGGCTAAAATAAACACAACCCAAATCAAACTAGGAAGCATCCAAAAAGCAACAAAATGAGTAGAGGGGAGGGAGACAGTGTGCATCTGTGAAGCAAAAGTGTGGCTTCAGGTGCTCAAATCACTAAAACCTACTTGTTGTGTCTTTTCCCTCAGTTTGAAGAGAAACCCAAACAAACAGTGATACTGACCGGTTCACTCTCACAGTAACTGTCCCAGTGCGGTCGATGGGGTTTCGTTGTCATCTGGAAATGTTAAGGCAGAGTTTACAGGGCGGGGGGGCGAGGTTAGGGTTAGACAGCAGCATTCCAATGGCAACACATACTGTAAACTTATACATGAACAACACACACAGGTTTATGCAACACCAGCAGAAACACAGAAGACGTGCTGTGAAGAATTGACTGGGTTTTATAGCTGTTCATTGTATACATACAAAGAAACAAGTGTCAAATAGACATACGAGTCAAATGTTCATGGAAACATACAGATGTTAATGACATAAAAGGATTAAGACAAAACCACATCAACATGAGGAGGTGGAGTAAAGATGCAGTCTTACACATGCACACTCACAATGACTAGTTTTAGTTTACATCTGACCATTCTCTGCAAATATTTCAGAGCTGCTTAGAGGAAATCACTCCAAAACAAACTGGACACTGTACAATAAGGAATCCATGATGCAGTAGAGCACTGGCTCCTTTAGGCTAAATAATGTTCAGGTTTGCGAGAAGGTGATCCTGGCTGAATTACAGCATCATTTCATAAAAGATACTGTAACTTTACAAGCCAAGAAAGTCACAGTTGTAAAAACTGTGGTTACGAAAGATTTATTCCACAAAACATTAGGTATAAAAGAATAAAGTATTTAGACGAGGCTGTACTGGGGCAAAAATGTAAAAAACAGTTATAGCAAAGACATAAAAACTAGAAAGCACTCAGAGAACACAGACCTCCACCAAGGCTGCTCAGTCTCTCTACATGGTGAAAACCTACCATTAGTATTTTGAATCACATACTGTACATATCATTATTAGTTCAATAGTTATTCACAAAAAATATTTCCATACTGCTGGTTTTCTTCTGGATCTAGTTCAAAAAATGTTGAAGATACATCAAACCCATGGTCAGATTACTGAATCAGCAGACTTCCCACTAGAGTTCGGTCTCAGTTGAATGTCTATACTATAGGTTTATTTTGCTACATACCTTACAGTAGCTATTTTTTCCTCACCCCCATTGAGGAAAAAAATAGTCTTGATTCTGGATCAGTATATGGAATATTGCCCATATCTGGATCAAACTCTGTGGCTTGATAGAATCTATTATGGCATTATCCTATGTTTGTTGGCTAAATCATCTGGGTGTTATTTGTGGTGTTACAAGGGCAAATGTTGAATTTGGCCCCATCTTACAATGGTGATGAATCCTCTAAAATCTTCACTCCCAAACCCCAGAATCCCATTGATTGGTTGTCGTGCTATTTCTGGCCTATCCTGAAAAGTTCATCCAAATCTGCTTGTAACTTTTCAAGTCATGTTGTGAACAAAGAAACAAAAAAATAAATAAACTAATGCTGACAAAAACATAAGCTACTTGGCAGACATAATAAGTCTGTGGCCCCATTGAATCATTTCTTGTCTGGGAATTTCCTCGGATTCATGTGGGTACATTTCAATCAATTTCCTTGGTAGTGTTTCATTTCCAGCAATAGCAGAACAAAAAAAAACGGCTTCCAATTTTTAAATCACTTTCAGAAAGTTTACATCTCTATAAAAATCTACATTCTTGTGGTTATTTCAAAACCAGTGGATCCAATAAACGTCTCATGTTTGCTTTTGACAATGGCCAGGTACAGGCATATTTGTGGTCAGGGGGCTGAAGTTGAAGTGCATGTGTACTGTCTCAAAGCACACGGAAGACAAGGTGTGAGTGGTCCTGGGAGAAGGCCATATCTGCACCGTTTTCATGGGTTGTAAACAAATCATCTGGGTGGAGAGAAGCAGTTGTGTAATGCATGCAAGCACTGCAGCTGGTGCAACAGTGTTAATGTTGATGCACAGTTCATATAAGAGACAGAAAAGGAATGAGGAAGAGTGATATGGAAAGAAGCTCAGAAGAGTTCAAGAATGTGTGCATATATGATTATATTTGTGTGTTTTTGTTTCAGGAGGAATGGATGGAATTCCCTGCTCGTTTCTGCGTGGGTCTAAGGATTTTAGAGCAGGGGGCAAGGTCATCTGTTGTCACCGCTGTCAGAGCTCAGAGGAAAAGATGCCACATGTTTTACCCAACATCTACATACCATATGCATAATGTGTGGGTATGCAGCATGAGTTGTCACTGTGGATTCATTTGGTGGTCATGTAAAGCCTGTTTTTGTTTGTACTGGTGTTGTGCACACTGCAAAGAGACACAATGTGACAAAAAACATCTCTGTCTTTGTTTGTGTGTGTTTGGCAGTGATTGTGTAATGTTTATGCAGGTGAATTTAGAACAAAGTGTGTGTAAAAACCCACATGGATGCAGTGAAACCCACTAAGCTGAAATGACACACAGCTGAAATAGACTAAATCGGAGAGTCGCCTTATTTTTTTCTTTCACTAAAGCAGGTGAAGTACTGAGACTGTGAGAGAACAGACTATATATGGAAAGTGATGAAAGCCACCAACAGTGGAATGTGTTTCCTTTGTGTCCTGATTTCTTTCTTTCCTGTTTGCAGAGGTAAATGTACTGATCTTCCTGGGGTTTAGGAGTCGCTCATGGCACCAATACAGACATACACAACATATACTGTATATGAAAGCATATGTAAAGCTTGGTAAACACACCACATCTGTGAACACAAACTCACAGGAACATGCAAAGAAACCAGCACCAGACAAACACAAAGATTATTTGACGTACATTTTAAAAAATAAACTCTGATTTGATGGTAAATGTCTCACCTGACTGAGGTAATGGTACTCTTCAGGCTTCTTGAGGTGAAAGGCTGTCCGCTCGTCTTCGCTCGCTCCTGCCAGCAGGTAGTAAAACACGTGGTAGTTCCTAGATGCCAAGGAAAAACAACAAAACAGTTACTTAAACAAAAACTCAAAAACCTGCAGTGACAACCAATTAAAGCTGTTGTGTGGTCTTTATACAATATGTGATTCCAAATGCTAATGGTAGGTTTTCATGTTCAAAGAATCCAACATGAGGGTCATAGGTTCAAATGATAATGGTAGGATTTCACTATGAGGAGAACTGAGTTACCTTGGCGGAGGTCAGAGCTCTGAGTGCTTTCTAGTTTTTATGTCTTTCCTAAAAATGCTTTTTTATACTTTTGACCTGCTGCAACCTCCTCTACACGTAACGTTTTGTAGAATAAATCTTCGGTAATCACTGGACCATGCGGAGACCATTAATGTCTCTAAAGCACTTTCTGGCGAGTTCTCCAACCTTTCCCAGCAGGACCACCAGGTTTGTAGGACTGACAAACAGGCAACAAAATCAAATAATGAAGAAACTAAAAGCACATTTTCTAATAGCAGCTCTTTCATAATGCCTGTGTGTGAGTATGTGCATGCACTGCTCCTCCACAGGTCAAAAGTGAGCAGACAGCTGTGCGACTAAGGACCTCTCGGAATAAACACATACACACATCCAAGCTTTTAGGGGTCTGAAGTCAGCAATCCATCTCAATAAGAGGAGAACGCAGGGGCCCCACTGTGAGTCCCCCAAGGTGAGGTTAACCCTCGCCACACTGTCCAGCCAGCAGAGCACATTAGTGTCAACCCTACTTAAAGCTCAACACATAACTCACAACAACCTTTCTCAGTTACATTAAGTCACATTCAGAGTCGTTTGCCAACATTTTAACTGCATTCATTTGATATTTCGCCAGATCTGCTTGGTTAGTAAAAAAGTTTCAAATGTAGCACAGTTCAAATTCCAACATTTCCATGTCACACTGGATGCTGCCAAGAGCTGAACTGACTTTGAACTGAATTCGCTGACGTCTTAGGTCTTTAATCATCATTCATATCTAAATCATATGATATTAAAATGTCTTCGCCTCTCGCAAATGAAAGATGCACTCTTAAAATTGTTCTCACACCGGTAGATCCTCAGGAGAGGTACTGTGAATGTGGTATGTAATTTTGCGTTCAAGAAAAATATGGACTTCTATTTTTGTTTTAGTTTGTGCTCACCGCTCATTGTGCTCCTGGTAGACCAGCCTCGACTTCTCCAGGAGATATTTCTCGACATACGCTCTGAACAAAAATGCAGAATAAAATGACCGTTAACTTCGAAACCTTTAAACGACTGTATTTCCAGAACGGATGGGGTTTGTCTTGGCTCCTTACCCTCTCACTGTGCCGCTCTCCTGGTAGTTCACCTGGATGAACTTGCCAAAGCGACTTGAGTTGTTGTTGTGGGCTGTTTTGGCGTTCCCAAATGCCTGAAAATGAAAAATAAAGGACAAACAGATGAGAAGACAGCACATTTATTGGACACAATTTTAGAAAGAGATGTGGGTAGAGTACACAGCAGCAGTACTCAAGTAAAAGCATAGTTACTTTATAAATATAATAACTGAAGTAGAAGTGCTCAAATACATTAGTACCTGAGTAAAAGTGAAAGACTATTTCATAATAAAACTACTCAAGTAGTGAGTAACTTCATAATGTATAACTTATTGCAACATCATATGTTGCATTCAAACAGGAATCTTGATCATTTTTGCTCATTTTGTTACTTACTTTGTGTAATATTGTTAATTTTGTTGATTATTTTTGATGATTTTGTTTATTTTAGTAAAATTACTGGATTATTTTTGCTCAATGTTGCTCATTTTTATGTTCATTTTGTTCATTTTTGTAAATTTAATTAATTATTTTGACCATTCTGTTGCTTATTTTGTTCATTTTTGTTACTTTTTGTGATTATTTTTGATGATTTTGTTTATTTGTGTAAATTTACCGGATCTTCCCCTAATTTCTGCTCATTTTACTGCTTATTTTATTCATGTTTGTTAATTACCTTGATTATTTTTTATAATTTTGCTCATTTTATTGCCTATTTTGTGTATCTTTGTAAATGTAATTGATTGACCATTTTGATACTTATTTGGTTAACTTTTTTCTTGACTATTTTGATCACATTTGATAATTTGTTTATTTCTGTAAATTTACTTAATTATTTTGATAATTTTTTGTTAACTTTTCTGCAAATTGTGTTCATTTTTGCAAATTATCTTGAATATTTGCTCATTTTTGCTCTCTTTGTTGCTTAGTTTATACATTAAATTGATTTCCTTGATTATTTGGTTCAATTTTATTAATTAATTAGTTTATTTATTTATTCATTTACACCTTTTTACTCCTACTTTTTCAAGGTAAAATGTCATGGAATAGAAGTAATTTTTTTTCATCTCAAATATAAGTGAGTAGAAACAAATACTCTCAGAAGTACATTTTACAGGAAAAACTACTGCACATTTAAATACATGTAAAAGAGGTAAATGTACTCGAGTACTACCCACCTCTGCATATTTTAAATCATTTTAATTACAATTTGCTTTCACAGATAATTTCAACTCACAAATATCTGTTTTATTTCTTCAATTTTCACTCAGCCTTGGACTAGAATAAAATAATCTGATGCTGATCATATTAATTATCAATATCAGTTACAACATGGTCACATTTTTGGTCATATCACCAGCTCTACAGGCATGTGGCTCATTAATCTGTGGATCAGATGGACAGAGACTCATTCAAACATAGTCTTGAAACAGTGTCAGCGGAGATGGCATGCACCAACATTTTCCTCTTACATCCTTTCAAACAGCGTCAGTCCGAGACAGATTAATAACATGGTTTTAGGATCTATTTGAGTCAGAGTCAGACAAATTGCCAGAGTGAAGATGAAGGAGCAGTGGGCCAGCAGTCCTGATGGAAAGAACGCTCCTCAGTGAGTAATGGGATCCATGTGGCTGTGTGGAACATGTGTAGTGGTTGTGCTTTAATAAGACGCTCCAGTATTTCCCTCGCGGCTCTGTTTGTATTGTATGGCTGCCTGGAAGGGAAGTCGTTTTTCGCCCTACATAAACCCCGCAGTTATTTGTAGCGTCACCACAAGTAAACAAATTCCTCAGCGAATCACTCGGAGCTGCCATGAGCGCTGTGTCTGTGGAATGGGAAAACACCCCTTCCCTAACCCCACCCTTCACCATCGCCACTGCTCTGCTGTCTTCGCAACATGCCAGCGTGTTGGGAGGAGGCTAATGACACGCCTAATGTGCATTGACAAATTTCTGTGTACTGTATGCAACACTGTGTGGCTTTGAAATAATCAAGTGCAGCTGAGGCGTCTTGAAATCAAGGGTTAGAGCTCACAACATGACATCATTCTCATTTGATTTTTACAATGTCAGACAGCACTGCCCACTGCTATTTACTAAAGTGCAAGTCAACAAGTTCAGACCATTTGCTTTGTCTCATTCATTAGTTTGATACATATATTTTTAAAAAGCAAAGGAGTCTAGCTCTGCTGGCAACCAAAGGAAGCGCCCTTTAAGTTAATATAATCAGTGATGGACGTGGCTCTCATGTCCCACGTTTGTAAGGATGGTAATTCTAACTCCCCCTCAGCAACTCTTTGTCTTCCTTTCCTGAGATGGTCCTCATGACACACAGCTTCGTCAAAATGTTTGATGCTTTTCCTGACTGAATTTAGATTTTTCAAACTGACTGACCTTCATTTCTTTAAGTAATGATAGACTCAGTTTCTTTTTACTTCTCTTTATCTGTTTCTTGCCATAATGTGGATTTGAATAGTAGTTGTAGTACCACTAATAGGTCTGTTGACACTGTACACACCCTTCATCTGCATAACTGATGACAACTGATGGTCTAAAAAAGCCATTCCAAACACTGGCACCCACAGCTGGGTCACAAGAGAATTTATTCTGGTCCTTTCAACTACCTTTTGTGAATCTGGGGAGGTGCTTAACTACTGCAAACAAATAGGGGGCGCTACATTTTAAGACCGGTACAGGTGAACGGACATGATGCTATGAAAAAAAGCATAGGTCTGAAGCTATATCCTACTGCCATTACGAACCGAAATGGAAAATTCTGGTAGTTTTCTCCTCCAGCTGTGTGGTCTGCAGTTTGTTATTGTAACATTATGTGGATGTGTTCAATGTTACTCAGACGCGACGGGCACATTGTGTTGTAGCCTTAGCTTAGGTGACACCAATTCAAGAGGCTGACGTCCATCCATCCATTTTCACCAAGTGTTTCCATCAACTGATGCGCATGTACTTCTTTGATACAGCGAACTTATCCACCTCCTTTAAGCACCAAAGTATTGAATTTTTTATTTTCGAAATTTGAGGTGTTTCTATCAGGAAATTAAATGCACATTTTGAAAATGTGAATTTAATTGAGGTGATGGAAACACACCTACAGTTTCTGGTTTAGTGTTAGGTTAGGTGCTGAAACCATAATTATCATAATGATGGTACATTGTTATATTGTGTTATATCAATCAGGTGGTCTGAGAAGGCATCCCAAGTGGTTGCTGGCCTCGTTGTTTTATCATACAGTAGTATCATGGATCAGTTTGTAGTAAGGAAAAAAAGCAGTAAAATACCTTTTCCAACTGTGCGTCAGAGTGGATTTTTCACACGGACATACCTAAAGAATAAGTACAAGGCAAGACTGGAGCCAGAGAATATGTGACTGTCCCTACCCTTCACTGTACTGCCAACAATAGACAGCTATGTATTTCACCACACCCAGATATCACACTAACAGGAAAGAAATAAAATTTAATCTCAACACCTGTCCTCATGCTGAACAACAGTGGTCCCAAGGTTGCATCTTAGTCAGAATGGTGGGACTTGGATCAAAATCAAAACCCCTGCTTTAAGATACTACAGAAAACCAATAAATCACTAAAATACACTTGCTTCCTTGCAACATTTATGTTGCTAACAGCCCATGCTGCAACATGTGCTTGCACTGTGGAGCGGTAAGGTTTGGACTGCATTGTTACTTATTTAATGACGTCATCTGCACAGTTCCTCTAAAAAGCAGATTTTATACCAAATTAAGATCTTTCACCACCTTCCAGATTCCACACCTAGTGACATATTATTTATAAGTGTGTGTTCCAAAGCAAATTCAAATTCATATTTGGCATTTAGAGACAGATTGTGGAGATATTAGGAGAACCCTACTCCCATGAAATACACGAGGACACACATTTAGTAAGGGAACATGCCACCCAGAAGTGGTTTAATCTGCCACTGAAAGGAGCCTGCCTTGAATGACTGGATCACAGCAAAGAACTCAGCCTTCATTTATGACTCACTGCACAGAACAAATCATTGAAATGGGCAGACACTACGGAAAAACATATTCGGCTCTAGTGTCAGGACAAAGAAAGAGCAAATAAGGTCAGACTGAGGAAGAAGTGACACCGATATGACTTTAAATTCGATGCCTGATGCTGCTCATTTCCCCACAGGAGCTGATAGAGTTCTCTGCTCTAAACTTCATCTGTTCCTGAACCGGGTAAACCTGGCTGCTTCAGGAACTGCAGGTCAGATGAGGACGGATGTCCATCAGTCAGCGTCCCTGAGCAGTAAGAACTTCCTGAATGGACGGCCAATAAAAACCAAACAGCAGAGTGCACAGAACAACAACCTGCTGGCAGACAGTGGAGGGGGAGGGGGCTCATACACTGGAGCTTTTTGTGTTTTTCAGTTATCTGCCTTGATATCCAACGTTTTGTGTTGAGCGAACAGGAAGCAGGATGTGAAAGGACTGAAATAAGAGTTCATTTTTGTCCACTGCAGTATGCACGTCTGGTTTGTGTAAAAAACACACAAAGACATTTTTACAGCCAATAGTCAGTGTTCATTCTATGCTTCATATTAGTAGCAACAAATCTCAACACAGAGGAGGAGAGATGTCAAAACTGACCTTTAGCTGTGCAGCAATGTGCAGCAAAACTTTCATTACCACAATGTTAAACTATTTACAGAGTAGCTAAAGAGTTTAAAATGAATCATAGAGAGAGACAGTTATCATCAGGTCACTGTCAAAACCAAGAATATATCACCAGTACTAATTCCAAGAATGTTCATGAGGTGTAACAGCAACATCTGTCACACTGACCTCTCTGTGTCAAAGCATTATGTCTAGAGCTGCAGCAGTTCATTCAAGAATCAATCCAGGTGTCCACTGTCACAGTCAGTTCCTGTTTGATAATCGGTATAAGTCAGGATTCTGCAACCAGGTGGCTCGGTGATACAAGAAATCAAAATGAAGAAAAATAAGAACTAAATCAACAAAAAGAAGAAAAAAATGAACAAAATAATGAGCAACAACGAAGATAAAACTGAAGAAAAAAGTTGATAAAATAATCAAGAAATTATTAAAGATAAAAAAAACTATCAATAAAAGCAAAATGAACAAAATAGTCAGATAAATGAACATAAACAAGAAAATGCACCAAGAGAAGCAACTGATTAACATGATTAAGAGAAAAATAAACAAAATAATACCCAAAAAGACCAAAAATCCACAGAAAATGACTAAAAATAATAAATCAACTGAATGAAAATGAACCCAAAATGAGGAAGATAGGAGGTTCAAACATTTATTGGGACTCTACACATTTATTATTTTTCTTCTTGTTCAACAATGGCTCTTTAGATTGTAAAGGTTGCTGATTCGTCCTACAAGTATCTTTCTTCTATGACACTTAGCTGAGTATCTACAGTTTCTGGACCAGACAACATATTTGAGGGTGTTGTCTTAAGTTCGAGGAAACATTTACACCCGTTTCCTAGTCTTCATAATACAAATAAATGACAGATTTATCTAGAACAAGGGTCTGCAACCTGTGGCTCTTAAAAAACTAAAAAAAAAAAACTTTATTCTTGACAAAACAAATCTCAGCAAAATAATCAGGAAAGTGAACAAAAAATTCACAAAAGTGACAAAAAATAATAAATTGACTGAAGGAAAATGTAAAGTGTAATGAAAATAATCAACAAGATAGTCAACAAAACGAATTAAGAAGGTAAGTAAATGAATGTAAACAAGAAAATTAATAGAAATAAATAAAAATAATGAGAAAAATAATTTGCAAAAATGAACAAAAGTTCACAAAAATGAATCCAATTACATAATAACCAAATTGGTGTTAACATGTTGCAAAACATGCATCACATGTCATGTGGTACATAAAGGGTTTGAATATTATTTGTGACTCTAGACACTTTTTCTTTTCTGTCCAAAAGTGGCTCTTTAGATGGTGAAGGTCGCCGACCCCCTGATCTAGAAGGAAAGTAGATGTTTGTGGTAGTCAATGAAAAGGGTTGTACCAAACATTATGCAAGAGCAAGAATCATATTTTGTAAGCAGGTGAAATTGTACATTGTAACTCTTCACTGCCATGAAAGGTCGAGACACTGCGCCGCTTCACAGCCTCTTCAGCAGGTGATTTCACTGAATTCATTCCCACTGCTCTTCAAACACCTGCTTTAGTGAGTAGCTGGAAAGAAAACCTGCATTTTCTCGACCCTCTGTGGCAGTAAGTGGTCACCGGTGCCCGATACAAAGGTACTGCTCAATGTAGTATCCATTAAAAGGAGCACATTCATGCCATCACTGAACCTAACTCTCAAATCCTCTGGAAACATTCTAAAAAATAAATACTTCAGCTGACCTATAAAATCAGGTGCCAGTTGAAGGGGTTCCTACTTCTTAATACCCGAAATCCTCCACCGTGATCTGTATAACAACAGTCCAGTTGCACCACTACCTTAATGGTGAGATGTCTCATCTTTCATCATGAGTCAAATTGTCAACACAATATGAAGAATGCACATTTGTTTATTCATGTTATATGAATAATCAAAATATTTTTTATAAATGTAACCACTGTGAATTCATTTAGTTTAGTTCACAAGATGTAAATGTTCAGTTGAGTGTCACACAACCAAGTCACGGGGAAAATAAATAGTAGTGCTCAGACTGCCCTTCCTTTTACAAGCCACAAAGACCAGAGACACGAGAGCTAAAACTGTTTGTACAGACACGACTCGCAGCACTTCAGTCGCTCCAATAGGTCAACGACATTATTCTTGGCTGGAGACCACAGAGTGAGCCAAGGACGGCCCAATGAGACTTGAGATGATGCCAGTGTGTTCTGGGTGTAATGTGTCTGTCTGTACGGGCTTGATCAAAGTCATCCAGAGGAGCAGACGGACAGGATACCACAAGGCTAATGTTATGTTGTACCAAGTCAAAGCTCTCATCTGCATGTCAATAACGGGGGGAAATGACATCACCACCAGAAAACCTTTAGATAAGTAGGCTCTAAACAGTGACTTCAAATTAATCAATAACCATTTACAGATTCTTATAATTACAATAGAAGTGGCCATTGTCAGTTTCAGTACAATCTGATACCAGGGCATTTTTCTCTAGTTTCAAATGTACAAATGCTAACTGGTTGTTCTGCAAGTTGAGTCCAGTTCATGAGTAGAGTTACAGTACATCATACTCTCTTTCACTGGTTTTCTGTCTGTCCACACTATGAAAAAAGCAAAACCATCAAAACATTTACTTTAAAATCATTTTCTCTTACAACTCCAATTCCAGTGCAGTTGGGATTCGATGTAAAGTGTACGGTAAGTAAGTAAACACAGAAAACAATCATTTACAAATCTCACAAACACACATTTTGTTCCCAATAGAACATAAACAACATAGTGGTTGTTGAAACAGAGATTTTACCATTTCAGGTAAAATATTAGCTCATTTTGAATTTGATAGCAGCAACACACCTCAAAAGAGTTAGCACAAGGGCAACTAAAGACTAGAAAAGTTATTGGAGATTCACCACTAAAAATTATGGAACAATTTCAAGAAAAGTTCCTCAATGTAAAATTGTAAAGACTTTTGAGATCCCACCATGGCACTGTGTATAATATCATCAAAAGATTGAGAGAATCAGGAGGAAGGTTGAAGGTCAAAACTGGATGCAGGTGATTGTGTCCTTAGGCGACACTGCATTAAAAACAGACATGATTCTCTAGTGGAAATCACTGCATGGGCTCAGGAACACTTCCAGAAATCACTGTCCGTGTACACCAGGGGTGTCCAAACTACGGCCCGCGGGCCAACTGCGGCCCGCGGTCCATTTTTAATTGGCCCGCAAGAATTTTAAAAAATATAATAGAAGAAGGCCCGCACTTCAACTTTTGCCTGAGTGTATTGCACTTCTTAGTTTTAACACCAGGGGGAGCTACTGTTGATCAA
>JAQQAE010008450.1:0-15207 GCA_029823295.1 Pseudamia nigra | reverse complement strand
CAGCTGGGCCGATGCACCAAAGAGAGGTAAAGCAATAAAGCAAGAGCAGAGAAGAAAGGAGACTAGGAAGAAGTGCTTCGCTCTCTTCTCTCAGTCTGTGTCCCAGGTGCTGCCTCTGCAGTCTCTCCCTCTCTCTGTCTCTCTCTCTTTCTCTGTTTAGCCACACACACTCTCTCTCTCTCCCGCTAACATCCCTACTCTGATCCTCTCTCTCTCTCTTCCTCTCCTTAATCTCTCCCTCTTCCTCACACTGAAAACTTTTAGTCCAGCGTGCAGCGGCGGCAGCAGCTCGTCCCACCGGTCCTCTGCTGCTGAGAGCAATTTCTCTTTTCCTTTCTGTCTCTCTCCTTTCGCGCTCTCATCCCACTCGGTGCCATTCATCTCTCACCCCCCTCACACACTGTCCCATGCAATCTATAGGCTACTAGGCGATGCAGTCTCCCCTTGACTGCTTACTCCCCCCCCGTAGCATGTGCTTTCACTCTTCCTTTCTCTCTCTCGTCTGCTCTCATGCTTCTGACTCTCTTTCTTTCCACAGTAGCTTTACAGTCCCACGCTGAGCAGACACTGGTGATGATGAGGTTGAATGGCATATGTGGCATGGTTAGTAGACAGGTTTGAGGAGAAAAGCATCCAGCAGGAGACTTGAAAAGAAAGTATCACCAGGGTGTGTATTTGTATATTTATGTCACTTTGTCTGTTGTCTGTCACCCTGGCTGTGATTGTAAATGTATGTCAGCATGCCTTGTGCATCCCTATATATATGTACACTAGCAGTCAAAAGTTTGGACTTATTTTTTCCCTGGACATTAATACTGAAGATGTCCAAACTATGAAAGAACACAAATATAATTAGTAGTAGGATAGAAAAAAAGTGTTAAACAACCCAAATTGTCCAGAATAGCAATTTAGCTTTAATGACAGCTTTGCATTTTCTCATCAGAGTCACAAGATATACATCCAGAATGATTTCAATTCACATGTGCTTTGTGAAGAGGAAATTTGTGCCATTTCTCGCTTTCTTAATGTGCTTTACACCATCAGTTGTCCTGTACAGAGGAAGAGTTGGTACAGAGTCAATACCCCTATTAGTGCTACTAGAAGTACTGTACAAATCCATACTACAGCAAGAAAGTAACAAGAAAAGACAGCCCATCATTGCTTTAAGAAATTGAAGATCAGTCTGAAAAATCTCTGAACTTTGAATGTTTCCCCAAGTGCTGTTTCCAAAACCATCAAATGCTATGATGATGATTTGACCTCCATTTATGGTCTGTCTCTCTGTACATAGGTGTTCCCTAAAATTGATATGTACAGTAGTTGTAGTGGAACTGATAGTACAGTGGTCCCTCGTTTATTGCGGGGGTTACATTGTAAAAATAACCCGCGATAGGCGAAATCCGCAAAGTAGATTCCTATGGAAAAACTCGCTCCAGCTAATGCATGATTCGTTCAACGAACGTGACACCAGAATGGATTGAATTCGCTAGCCGGGGCATCGGCCGCTACCCTGGCGCCGCTCCACTGCTCCACTGCAGCGCACCCCTCCAATGAAGGCCCTCGTCAACACCGCGGGCCTCTGTCGGGAAGAAAACCAGCGACTGAACACTCATGCAAGTCCAGCAAAGCTCAACGCATTCTGCACTGCACAGCACAGGAGACACAACACCATGGAGATCAACTGACAGTGGCCTTAGCCAATCAGGACGTAGAACACAATGCACGTTCATACGCTGTATAAAAAATACATGAAAATTGCACAAAAAAAATCCGCAAAACAGCAAGGCTGCAAAAGGTGAACCGCGATATAGCGAGGGACCACGGAACAATACAGGTGCGTTTAATCCAGACCGTTTATTCTTAAAGTCTGGGTCATTTTGGGAGGTGTGCAATCGTACTCTTGTGTAGATCAAAGTACTGAACTCTGGTCCACCTAAAAACATTTTTTGGTCCACTTCAAGTGAATCAAATGCAGGAAGCGGACTACAACGCAGGGTATTGTGGGTAGTCACAACCAATACAAATGTGCGTGGAGCACAATAGCAAGGAGATGTGACTTGCAGTAGCTGTGGAGTGAGCGTGAGGTAAAAGCTCTGATAGAAATATGGTCAGATATATCCCAAGTGCTGGTAAGCACTCATAAGAACAATAAAGTTTTAAAACTAATCAGATTGAAAACGGAGGCTCTGGAAGTCACCTGTTCAGTAGAGCAGTGATGCACAAAGACGTAACAAAACTCTGCCAATAATATAAAAAAATATGTGACATCCTTTGAAGAAGTGGAAGTTTCCTTGGTATAAAAAACTAGACCGACAAGCAGGAGAATATGTTATTCAGAAGGTTCGGTTTGTTTGTGCATCATGAAAGAAAACTCCAAGAACGCTGTTCCCCATTTGAACTGAGTCTGCAATCGTACTGAGTCTACTGCAGTATTAGGTTTGACAACGACCTAAGGAGGCAGGAAATGGCACAAATAAACTCACCTGTGAACTGAAATTGTTCTAGGTGAATTTGATGAGCGAATGCCATGAGTGTGCAAAGCTGCCATTAAATGTGGCTATTTTAGTGAATCAAAATTATAAAACAGTTTCTGGGTCATTTAACATTTTTTTCTTTGCTACATAATTTCACACATGTTCTTTCACAAATTGCAGGCCTTCAGTATTAACGTACAATGTTACAAATAATAAAAAATTAAGGAAAATCACTGAAGGAGAAGATGTGTAAAACTGTTGAACTGCTGAGTGGCAGTGTTTGTGGCATGTTAAAGGTTTGAGAGGAAAAGCACCCAGTGAGGTGTGTATGTATACATTGTTGTCACTTACTGTCTGTTGTCTGTCACCCTGGCTGTGATTGTAAATATATGCCAGCGTGTCTTGTGCATTCCTGTGAGAGTGCACATGCCTTCACTTGCCCTTGTTGCTTGAGTGAACCCCATTCACCTGAGACCCCCTGCCCCCTCCCATTAGCCTTAGTCCCTGATCCAGCACCCTCTCCGCCTCCTATCACACACACACACACACGCACCCACACACGCACACCGTTCTCCCCCCCCCCCCTCCTGTGCTCTCCTCCACTCCCCTCCCTGTCCTCTCAGAGATCAATACCAATTTATAGGCAAATGCACAAAGGCTGAGTTGCGCTTTTAATGAATTGAACCATTGCTAACGTCAGGCATCTAATGAAGGCTCTGAGAGGGGCGTTAAGAAAACCTATGGTGGAGCAGTAGGAAGCATATAAGGGTTATTGGGATTGTGTGTGTGTGTGTGTGTGCAGCTGTGTGTGTTTGAATCTGAATTACGGGTGAACAGCTGTTACTCTGTCGCAGTTTTCCAACTGGGCTTCCCCTTCAAATATTTGATTAGACTAACATGAGGCCAATTATGATGTAAAGGATAAAGTGATGGTGAAAAAAGAAGCGTCCATGACTTACACCCTTTGCACTGTGTGTCTTAGATGCCTTTTTTGTCTTTGGGCATCAACCTTTCACCTTGAGCTACAATTAAAGCTAATCAAATCACCATAAAAGTGCCCACTAAAGCAGAACTGGATGGTACAAATGTTGACACAGCTGTACTGTCTTCAACACTATTCTTTTTTGTACAATGGGTAAAAGATGAATATTTCTCTGTGTGCAAACTACTCCACAGTGGAGTGGAAAATTGTGTTTAGTAAAAGTAGATGTGTGGAAATGCTTTTCACGTGTCTGCTCACTTGTGTTTGTGTACACCCCCACTTGTGACCACTGCACAGGTACTATATAAATTGCTTTTCCATGCTACATAATTTGACTCTGGTGTCTCAGCCTATACTTCGAACACACAAATTGCAGAGTGTATCAACTGCATCCGTGCAATGTGTGTGAATATGTCATCCTCTGTAGTCCCCCAATAGCCCCACTGCGTGTTCCTACCACTGTGTAACCAGTGCCATGGGGGCTGCGCACATCAGCCCTGCCCGCCCAGTAATTAAACTAAAAGTCTCTTCCATAAATCACACTCGTCCTCTCTTCTCTCTTCCTCTCCTCTTTTCTCTTCCAGCGATGAAACGTAGGTTTTGTAAATCACTAGCCGGCCTGGTAGACGATGGGCTTTACACACACACACACACAAACACACACACACACAAGCATCTACACACTAGCCCTGCGCTAGACACATTACAAAGAATTAAGCTGCCTATCCACTCTGGCCTCTACACCATCACCATCACAATATTCCAGGCAGGAATTACAATTCTCCAAGGAGAAATAGCCAACTGCTGTAGATTTCCAAGATAAGGGCACTGTGTAATGCGCACGCAGTGCACTGTGATACACAGCTTCGCCAGAAATGAATGGAAGTGCCCCACATCTGGCATGACTTGTGTAATCCGTACAATAGCATGCAGTATCGAAAGGCATTTTTCATCCCAATAAACCAGTCGGAAACAGATAACAATATAAATCCTCATCCGCTCTCTCCTCTAACCTCTGTTCCTTTCTGTATACTCCCAACATTCATAGCCGCTGCAGTTAAACACGAGCTGACACCATACAGTATAAAGCCAAGTTTCACACCCACTAGGAGATTGCTTGGTAGACAGGAAGACAGACAGATTCTCTTCAAACAGCTGCATGTCTACTATAACCACTACAACTGTGCAAGCTGTCTCCTATAGGGCCCGACTGGGACACCCGACACCTCGCCACCTCCAGCAATTCGCCGTGAAGCCTGTCAGGGCTCCGGACGCTTGACAGACAGCTGACCACCGCTGATCTCCCTGGTATCTGCTAACTGGGTAAAATTAGCCTGGGCCACAAGAGGGAGAGGGGAAAGGAGACAGAGGGATGGCAGCATATGCACAACACTTTTAGAACCATGCTTCTACTTTAAACCTCCCTCTCAGTGTCTCTCCGGCTATACATAGAGCTGAGGCCCCACAGGGATGGCCGCATCGACACCGAGCTTAACACCAGGGCACATTAGAACATACTCATGTGGCATGTTTACTGGTAAACCTCACCTGTCTTCCTTTGGCAAATATAGTCTGCTAAATGCATCTAAACACCACGTTCTGCTTTACATAAATACTTTGCAGGTGTAATATTTACAAAGGACTAAATTAAAAACACAGATGGGTGATGAAGAATGAAAATGAAAGTGGTGTTTAATGAGATATTTGCTCCCAGGGATGATGTATAAGTAAGCTACAAGTAAAAAAAAGCTAAATTCTACTTAGACAAGCATTGCAAACATCATTAAGAGGAAACTGAGAAAACAAATTCCCCTGCACTGCTTCTAGATAACCCTTGACCTTTTCACCCTGTGTGTAGTTGTGGAGACACAGATCACAACCTGCAGATGTAATGTTTTTTCTGCTCCAGCTTTTCAAACAAGGGATGGTGTGATGAATAAAGGAAGACTCCAGTTTTTCGCGCTCTATAACTAACAATCTGTCTCCTTTCCAAAGAGCAATTTAGGAAATAAATGTGTACAGTGAAGGTGGTTGGGACACGGCACAATGAAATGACACACACAGTCATTCACAAATATATGCACAGGAAAAAATACTTTTAGGGCCATGCATTAATGTATACACAGATATGGCATATACAGTGCACACTTACTGTAGTAAAGGTGATCCAGAAAGGGATGGTGGCCCATGCAGAGTGAAGCGGTCGCTGCAGGCAGAGTCTCTCCTCCCTGGGAGCTGAATCAGCGATGGAGAGTTTAAGGATGCAGAGAGGAGGAGGAGAAGAGGAGGAGTGGAAAGGGAAGAGAAAAAAAGCATAGGGTCATGGGACTTGCGTTGCCTCTGTCTCGTTGGATGTTGTGAAAAAAAAGAGGAGGAGGGGGGGGGACCATGCAGCCCAAGAGAAAGAAAAAAATAACCCACCCAGGTAGAAAAGAAGAAAAATTGTGGCTAATAAAAAAGGTGTAAAATGTTAAGAGATTTGTGAAAGAGGATTTAAAGTGATGACTGGGTGGTGAAATGCGTCAGCTGCCCATCCCCTCTGCACCTCACCATGTAAAGTTAGAAGGAAGACAGCTGATCAGACTGCCAGAGAAGGAGATGGAGTGAGATAGTGAGTGCTGACAGAGCTGAAGGACAAATCGGGAAGAGGGATGGAAAGAGGGAGAGAGGGAGGGAAGGAGGGAGGGAGGGGGTAGAGAGAATGAAAGAGGGACTAAAGGGCGACAGGGAAAGCAGAGGAGAAAGAATGTACATTTTAAATAAAAGCAAAAAGGTAAATAAGAGGTTCAAAGGGATCAGAAGTGGACGGAAGATAATTTTAAAAAGCAGGAGAAGGGAAAAAAACATGGTGAGGTGTGAAGTTTAGATGGATTTTTAAAAAGCTAAAATGACAAACCTAGACAAAACAACAGGAGAGGGAGAAAACAGCAATAGCCATGTGGAGCTTCTACCAGTAAACTCAATTATCTCTTACTCTTTCTCGTGTGTGGTCCTTTGCCCCATATTCCACTCAGTCACTTTGATGTGTCGTCCAGCGGTCAGTGAAAACATTTCCTCCAAAATAATGAAATGAAACGCTACAAAAATTGTTAGCCGAACACAAAAGACATCAAATTGTTAACAGGGAAAAAAAATAAGATTAAAGGTCAACTGAAATGCTCACAGGCACTTTTTTAACAGGAATGTCCAAAAAAATGGACGGAAGCAGGTTAGGCTGAGCTAAACTAACAGACACACCATCAAAGTGGGAACAGGGTTAGTAAGTATGATCAGAGAAAACCCCCACAGTCCTGGGGTTTTTATACCAAGGTAAGGACCTACGACATGCACCCTTCCAGCAGCTGGCCCATGCAGCCATGCTCCACGGCCTTATTTAGAGAAGCGTGGCAAAAAATAGACTCCCAAGTACTGGGGGGTGTCAGGGTAGAAAAAAATGAAAAAGTAGGTGGGTGGGAGAGTGGGAGGGACAGGGCGGGGAAGACTAGGAGGTGATTCTGTAGAGGGATGTCGATCGAGGTGGTGGTGGGTGGGGGTTTGGTGACAGTGATCCAGTCGGTTTGAATGATCCTCTTGACTGGTCGGGTCAGAACTTGACTTCTTCACCCCGCTCTCAAAAAAGTTCAACCAGGTGGATAAAAGCAAATTGAAATATAATATAGAAGCACTCAATCAAATTTAGTTATCAGCACATTTAAAAGTAACAAGTTGAACAAAATGCTTTCTAGTAAAAATATATGGGTAAAATACTATAACAAAAACACCATGAAACAAGGAATACCAAAACAAACAACAACAGAATATAAACAGCAATGTCAAAAACTCAATCTGGTTTAAAAGCTAGGGAATAAAATGGGGTTTTTAGGGTCTCTAAGGTGGGGAGATACTAAACTTATAAACTGTCCTAAATTACAATGAAAGATAATTAATTATGGGGTTCCACAGGGATCAATATCAGGACCACTCCATTTCATTCTATATGTAAATAGTTTTGTTAATGTTTCTACTGTCCTACATGAAATAATTATTGCTAATGTCACCAATGTATTCTTGACTTTACCAGTCTCTATTTAAGCTTCATTTAAATTATTGTAATGTGATATGCTGCAATTAAGCTATACAAACTCATGAACCACAGGAATTGCTCCATCTGCTCTGTATTTTACGGTTACCAACTTTGGAAGCATACTGAGTGCAACACTTTTCATAATGTCTGTGTAATGTATAATGTAGTATTAAGACTCAATGACAGACTCTTTTAACTTATTCCAATAATTTTCCCACTGATGAACACAACACGAGGGGAAAACAATACATAAGGACTAAAACTCTTGATAACTTTCACTCATTCACTATTCACTCGTATGTATTTTTCAGACAATGTTTTTATTTTCATATGCCAGTGACAGGTGGTGTGATGATTCTGTGCTCTCCGTATCTACGGGATAATCTTAGGATGCTCTCAGGTTTTCAGGTTCAAATTAGGGAATGATATCAAATGTTTGTGTGTTATTTTGATGTCTGGGCCCCTGTTGACAAGCTATGGATGGCTTCTGGGGAGTTCCATTTCACAAAAATTTTATCTTGCATAAGAACATGTATTGTATCTATATTTTAATCAATTTGATTAATGAGAACGGGTAGATTGTTCCATAGTTTAGGAACAGCCACAGCAAAGTGACCCAGTCTCCTATTTGTTTTAGTCTGAACCTAGGGATGGCAAGGAGTCATTGCTCAGCAGACCTCAGAGAATGATTCGGGATGTACAAGGTTTAAAGATTACTGATAAAGGACAATGCCAGCCCATGCAATGGTGTAAAAGCAAATAGTAAGATTTTAAAATGAATTTGGAAAGTAATAGGAAGCCAACATGTATTGGAGTTATATGATCTCTCCTACATGTGTAAGTACATACAGTAGACAAACTGCAGAATTTTGGACCAACTGCGGTTGACTATTCTGGGAAGAACTGACATCAAAATAAAGACTACTACAATAGTCTGAGCAGGTAGAGATAAAAGTATATAACCTTGGTTAAGGGCTTCACTTCAGAGTGCTCTAAGGTGCAGATACAGTAACTGGCTCTTAATATTCATGTCTGTCTCCTAAAAGGGCCAAGATTATTAAGTTCAGTCTTTTCTTCATTTTGTTTAATGACGTCTGAGGCCAACCACATTTTGTCTTCCTCCAAACATTCAAACAAGGCCTTAAAAGGAATGCTAGCAGTACACTTCAGCAGCAGTGGAAAGAAATCTTCTTCTTCTTCTTTTCCTTTCGACTGTTCCCTTCAGGGGTCGCCACAGCGAATCATCTGCCTCCATCTCACCCTATCCTCTGCATCTTCTTCTCTCACACCAACTACCTTCATGTCCTCATTCACCACATCCATAAATCTCCTCTTTGGTGGTGGAAAGTAGCAGTGGAAAGAAATACTGTACCATGTTTTTTTAAAATAGAATCAAGAGCAAGCTTGTAGATAATAGAGGGCCAAGAATAGACCCCTGCAGAACCCCACAACACTATTAAAGGATGTAATGGTTCACACTATTATATATCTGTTCTTATCATAGAAGAGGTGTAGGGGGCTCAGAAGTCTGTTTTGAGAACAGCACATTTTTCACATAACTGGACCTGAAACAAGCCATTGAGATTTCTGGATATTTATGATGTCACAACTCCACAGTCATCATCCTCATCAGTCCTCACAACTGTCAAACCCATCCTGACATCCTGAGATAATGTCAATAACAACAGCCTGTTTAAGACATGAATGAAGGTTCTTTGTGGTGTTATGAGCTGAAATTTAATATACGTACTATGGATGTGTGAGAACTACAATAACTAGTTAAAAGACAATACGATATGTCTCCTTCAAGATTTACTTTCACTTGTACTAATTTGTAGACAGGATGAACATAAAATTTGTTTGAAAATATACAGCCATTTTTCAGTGTTCAGTTTAACTTTAAGTGCCCTGAGCATTATTTACTGTGAAACTTCCAGTTTCATGGACTATTTCAATTCTATTACTCACTGTAGTGTGGGAAATAGTCCAAATATCTAAATTCATGTTCTTCTTCATTTTTGAAGATTTTGAGAACTCATTATAGCTTTAACTGACTGGTGTTTCTCAATGATTTCTCTGACCCTTACTTATAGAAAGTCTATGTCACGTCCACGGCCTTCCATCTTTATTCCAGATTATGGGATCTAACTGGAAAAAAATGCATTACCGGTACACTTAAAGATAAGTAGTAGACAATTTTCTGATGCTGAATGTATTATGACACCATTTACACATTTGCCTATTTAAAAGACATTTTCACAAATGAAGAAAGTCACAATTTCACACCCAAAAAGTGACTCAGTGACTTCATAAGCCCTAACCTCTCTTTTTAGAATTTTGATTGTGTTGGTGTTGGAATTGTGTTGGTGCATGTAAATACTGTATGACTTACACATGCATGCAGCAGAGTTTCTGCTGTTTAATTTGATGTGCAGTATGATTATATTTTCAAGTGATTAGTGCAGTGTTTTATGCTTTTTGTTGCAGAGTGGCCCAAGAGTCCCTCCACAGTCCCCTGTTGGGGTTCAAGCGGTTAATTTCCCATCTCACGTGATATACTGTACGTCAGCACACTAAGTGGCTGCTACATTGTTAAAGATAACCGCGTTCTTCAAAAACAAAGCAGTGAAAAAGGTTTGAATCACTGCAGGTCTGTTCACGTTGAGCTGTAGAGACTCTTCAGCTTTGAAGATATGTGTAGAAACAAAGTCCTATATCTCAACAGTTTTACAACAGTTACTTTCTTGAATTGCAAGGCCATCTTTTAAACTGACAAACATCTTATATGTAAATGGTTTTATAATTCAGTTGGGATCGGAAACCTGACAGCTGGAATTAGAAAATTATCTCTGAAATTTTGTCCTGTGGAGCAAGTCAGGAAGAGACAGGACTAAGGCATTACAGTCTTGCAATGATGTTATTTTACTTAAAGCCAAAATAAGTGAACAATTCCTAAAAAACATCCAATTTTCAGTATTTAATATGCAATTTCACACAGAAAAAGAAAAAACAAAATTGAAATTTGAATGTTTTCGATAGTAAAAATAATATCTTTAATGTGTACAGTGAAGGTGTGAGTGAAAATAATCACAATATATTTGATGATTCAGTTCATGGTTTAGTTGTTGAATTTTAACTACGGTGAACTGTGTCATTAAAGTTTTACATAATCAAAAATAAAGTGTCTAAGCGAATGTTTGTAATCTTTATGACTCACCAAATGAAAACCTAATGGACCCAGTACCTGTTTATCTGGACATTTTCCAAACTTTTGTCCTTCAAGATCAGAGCTCTGTTAAATCCTCCTTACAAACAAGCACCCCATGTTCAATTGCTGTCAGTGGCTTGTCTGAGTATCTGTGCTGTATTTTTAGCCCTGCCAAATAAAGAGGTGCGAGGCCTTCCACCACGCACCAAACGCCCACCCAAAGTCCAGCAGACACACACCCTCCCTGATTTCTTCACCACCCATAATCCCTGAAGCTTCCTGTCCTCAACACCTACTGTATATCTGCACATTTGGAGACGCCATAGGGTGGTGCTATGGATGTATATACTTTATGTACTGTATGTATAGGACTGTGTGATAAGCAGTTTTCATTATTATTATTATTGAGATGTATCATTTTCTTTTGTCAAAAGAATTTTTTTAGCTTTCATTTTTAACAGAATAAAAGCTCAAATTGCACTCATGTTATTTAAGTTTTATGAGTTACACCATTATCTCAAAATGATGTAAAACTAACAAAACAAACTTAATCTGAGACTAAAGGTGTGTTTTTGTTACTGCTTCTAGACATGTCTCTTACACCATTTCCATCTTGTTGCACGTGACTATTAGTGTTAAGTTTGTTGACTTAATTTGCATCTTTGACTTGATTTCTATTATGGTCCATCTTTTCGGCTTTTGTTGATGCATCATAAATTTTTCATCATTTTGTCATCTTTTACCTCTATGTGAGTTTGAAAACACTGACAAATTTGTATATCCTTCCCAGTGACAGAGTGGCAGTTTATGCTATGCTTGAAAAAAAACGTCAGTTCTTCTAGGTGTTAATAATGTTGACCTCTGTTTGTCATTTTTGTTTTCTTATTATCATTCTGTATTTATTTGCAATTAAAAATAAATGTGTAGCTCAGGACGGCGCAGAAGTCTGTTCTCGAGCCTAATTTTTTATCCAATCATCATCACTGCCTTACAGACCTCTAATCAGCTGCACCTTTAAATCCTGGCCATGTTCAGTCATCCCGCTATGCTACTGCACTCACACAACCATTGTTTGCCCGTAAATCTGTAAAAATCTCCACCTCCCCAACATAATCCTGAATTAAAATGAATAATTAACAATAATATAACATGCTCCAAAGCATATTTATTATGCTTTGTTCTAGTTCAGTCATATAATATCATCACGGCAGGATCTGGGGGAGGAGGGGGGGGCATGTCTGAGCAGAGGCTCCACCAAAATTAAAATGCATATATGCTCTTATATGCACATTTAATACAGGCATGCGTGTGCTGCCTGAACTTAATGTTTCTAAATGAAACTAGCTGCTGCTACTTTGAAATGCTCCTAAAATGTCATAGGGGGCTAAAATCACTTCAAACTGTGAGTAGTAAATCACAAAATCAAAAAATACAGATACATATTTGTCATTGTCAAAGTTTTCCACTTCTTCTGCATTTACGTTCTGACACACATTGAAATGGAGAAAAATTACTTTAAGGTGTCTGAACTTGTTGCTTATTTTCATCATTTTGATCATTTCGTGCTCACCCTTGTTCATTATGCTTCTTATTCCATTATATTCCTAATCTTATTTACTTTTTTGTACTTTCTAACCTATAATTGTTTTTTTATTTACTTTGTTTTCCAATGTAGTTTTTGTGCAGATGGCAAATGAACTGCCTTTTTGTTCACTTGAGTTAATTTCTTCTTTTTTTATTTTTGTTGCTGTTTTTGTTGGACAAACTAAACAAAACTGTACAAAAATCAACAAGCAAGCAACAAAATGAGCAGTAATTATCAAAGTAAGTCTTGAGCACATCATGTGTTTTTACATTTACCCAGTCTGGATATATCACTTTATTCATGGCAATTAAAGTGATATTGATGTTGTTACCACCTAAATCCTAAATTATCTTTATGAACTTATCAGGCCCAAGCCATACACATTATAATTGCTGCTTTTATTATTCATTCAGCCAAAAAACAGTAAATTTTGAAACACTTAACACACTTGCATCCTCACAAAACTTGGCACATGTCAGGCTTTGGGAATGCATAAACGGCGTGTGGCCGGGAACAAACGTGACAAGTCAATGGAAGTTGAGGATTACGATGACTAAAATTTGGCACAGATGTGTATCACACCCCGACAGACAAAAAAATTATTGTTCGCATGACCCCACCTCAGTAGGAAGTTGCCCATTTTGGATTTTGTGGTCATTTTTTGGTGTTTTGGTGAATTACTCTTGAGTCATCGATTCACTCTAATTATAAATTAACAAGACTAATAATAAAGTAGCAACACTTTTACTTGAGTAGGTGGCTGGGTTAGAGGTGTCCTCGGTGTGTGTTGGTGTTTCCAAGCTGATGCAGAGTCTCAGCTGAGGCAAATGTGTCTGTGGAGGAAGTAGCGGAGAGACTCAGCAAGCTGGAGAGGGAAGACGCAAAGAGGAATTGAGAGGACAGGAGGAAGGGAGGAAAGATGGGGAAAGAAAGGATATTGATTTCTACCTTAAAGAGGCAATCTCCGCTTCTCTGGAGCTCCTGGGACCTGCTCTGTGTGTGTGTGAGTCTGTGTTTTTATACAGCGGTGACGACCAAAACCTGAATCCACACCAATCCGTGGATACTTCCTGTCAGTGTGGCGACACAAATATGAGTACAGACTAAAGGACACGTTTCCATGAAAGTCAGTCATACCGGATATTTAGACAAATATAATTCCCGTTTGTAAAATGTCAGTACATTTACTTCTTTACATGTACTTGAGTAGTTTTTTGTGAGAAATGTACTTCTGAGAGCTGTTGTTTTGCAGGATACTTTTACTCTTACATAGGTAATTCACTTCTTTACATTGAATCACAGGTCAATGAGTAGAAACAGTCTGACATGTACAAAATAATTTTTCATTCATATTCTATCCCTTAATCCTTGCAAGAGTCAGGGGAAAAAAATCATTTTATTTAATTAAGAAAAAATGAGGTAAAATAACAAAATGAAAAAACTAGGCAACAAAACTAGCAGAAATGTACAAAAATGGTAAGATTAACAATATTGAAGAAAATAATCAAGTAAATCATACAATACACTATAAACATAATAAGAACAATAATTAAGAAAATGATCAAGTAAAATTAACAAAACTTAGCAATATAATCAAGAAACAAAAGCATAAAAAAAAAAATTAAAATAATCAAGTGGGTGATCAAAAATCAAAAGAATCAAAATGAGTAAAAATTAATAAATTAAGCAACAACAATGGTTAAAAAGTAATAATTTTGTAAATTTAAAAAACTTAACAAAAATACCAATAAAACTGAACAAAAGTCAACAAAATAAGCATCAAAATGAACAAAAATGAGAAAAATACCTGTTTAAACACATTATATTATGCTGCAATAAATTCTACTGTATGAAGTGACTTTACTTGAGTGGCTTTCTATAGGATACTTCTTAACGCTTACTCACATACTGATGTTTACTTGTGCTCTTAGATTTCACAGCTGCATTTGATACAGTTGATCACAACATCCTTATTTCAATGATTGGAATAAGGATGTTATGATCCTTATTCCAAGGATCATAACAGTGGGTGATGAGCAATTGACTGGAACAGTGGGTTGGCATCTCCAGTGGTTTTGGTCATACCTGTCCAAGAGACGTTTCTGTGTTAAAATGAATGATTTTACTTCCGTCTCCGCTGACCTTCCCTGGGGAGTACCACAAGGCTCCATTCTCGGGCCACTTCTGTTTTCACTGTGTCTCCTGCCACTTGGTGCCATTTTTTGGAAGCATAATATTTCCTTCCACCTGTATGCTGATGAGGGTACAGGGGCATGCCTTTTCAGCCTCTCCTTAACTGCCTTACTGACATCAACAGTTGAATGGCTCTTAATTTTTTTAATTTTAATGAAAAAAAGACTGAGGTCATATTCTTTGGACCCAGCAGCACCAGCAGTTCTCCTTCTGTCGACCTTTCCTCTCTGGCCCCTTGTGAGAAGCCTGTTGTCACTAACTTAGGGGTTAAAATGGATGCAGCCCTGAAACTTGATAAGCAAGTCAATGGAATAGTGCAACCCTGCTTTTTCCATCTGAGATGACAAAATTTAGAAACAGTAATTCATACTTTTATTACCTCCCGCCTGGATTACTGCAACTCGCTTTTAGGTGGAATTAGTCAGGCTTCAATTTCTAGGCTTAAGCTTGTCCAAAATACTGCTGCCAGATTTTTAACAGGCACAAAGCAGCAACAGCACATCATCCCAGTTTTAGCCTCCCTTCATTGGCTTCCCGTTCACTTCCCAATCCGTTTTAAAATTCTTTTATTTGTTTTTAAGTCTTTGAATGGCCACGCCCCTTTTTATTTGTCTGACTTGCTGCACCCATATACACCCTCTCGCTCCCTCAGGTCTTCTGACCAGTTGCTTCTAGTCGTTCCAAAGCCACAGAGGAAACTTA